>WAAB01012031.1:0-11976 GCA_013389865.1 Piaya cayana | reverse complement strand
TTTTATTATTTATATATTTATAGAAAGATTTTTTGTTATCTTTCACAGACTTAGCCAACCTGATTTGTAGTTGAGCCTTAGCCCCTCTGATTTCTTCCCTACGCAACCTCACCTCCCTCCTATAGTCCACCCAAGACGCCTGTCCCCTCTTCCAGAGCCCATAAACATTTCTCTCCTTCTTAATGTCACTTAAGATCTCTCTGCTCAACCAAGCCGTTTTTTTCCCCCGCCGTTTTTTTTTCCGGAACACGGGGGTGGCTTTCTCCTGAGCTGCCAGGATCTCCTTTTTGAAGAGCTCCCAGCCCTCATGGGCTCCCTTGGCCTTAAGTACTGTCTCCCATGAGACTTTGCCAACCAGCCTTCTAAAGAGTTCAAAGTCTGCCCTCTGGAAATTTAATGCTACTGTCTTTGAGGAGAAGATCCATTATATTTCACTCCCATCATACTTGCCATCATAACTGCTCCAGTGTTCTGTGGTACAGGGACTGTGAAAAAGGTGTTCAAGGGTGTGGGCTGATGCTGCTGGTGGGAAGAAGTTACCAGGTTCTTATTTTTATTCCCCAGAGAAATTGAAAGAAACTTGAAGTAGGATCATGCAGGAGACGAGATACATACTGCTGTATATGCACTGATGGCATCACAAACCTGCCACTGCCTTTGTCATTTAGTGAAAACCAGAAACTGGCATCCCCTTCCATGAAAGAGAGCACAATACTCTGTTCTACACCTGCCTCATCTCTTATGCCCTAAGATATAGTTGCAGACATGGCAGTACAGAATGCCTAAGAGCTTTCTGAGAACCTCCTCTGGAGGGATGGTGGCACTGTGGTCCTGGGGGAGCTGGCAGAAGGACCTCAGGAGACCCTGCTCTGCCAGGCTGAGACAAGAGCAGTCAGAGGCAGACGCTTTGCAGGCTGGGGTAGTAGCTGATTGGTTTCCTTTTTTTCTTGGTTACTGTGGATGAGTTTGTTGGTTGCATATCTGCAAGTTTAAGCAACTTTATAGAACTTGTAGCAGACAATTTTTTATCTCTAAGGCTATTTTTACTGGCAGCGCAGGTCTACATGGTTCACCCCATCAAGGGAAAAGGCAATATTTTTTCACCTTCAAGTTAAATGAACCAGCCAATGAAGGAATCAATTTATAATAATGATTAATAACAAAGAACTGCGGGCAATGGAGCTACAGACTGAAACTAATTTGTGGAAATTACTCAGCAAGTGATTATGACTAATGTGATTTGCCTTTGGGCTATTCATGAACTAAAAGTTAAATGTGTGGAATGAAACGTTCATTATCCTTCACTCACTCAGTATAGGCAGTGGCAATTGTATTGCAGCAGAACCTATACACTTCAGGCAGGTTTCAGAGGTTTATTACACTAAGCATTATATGGATCTTTTTTCTTAAAAAAAAAAAAAAAGACAAATATCCCTCCTAAGGAGCCCCAAATGCTAACTTAAAAAAGTCTGATGGGACTACATCTTCTGTAAACTTGTATGAGTTAGCCTTACAGCTCAGGTATTGGTAGCAGAGCAGTCCTGTTTGAGATCAAAAGGTTTCCATGTGGACTAAAGCCCCTGGATATTCCTCCAACTTCTGCAAGTTTTGCCACTTACCCTGTGACTGTGGCTAGGCTGTCATTGCTGCCCAAGTTAATTACTGGGTGCATGTTCTAAGATGCAGTAAGAGAGATAGCCAATTCCCAGATGAGCCTTAAAGGATCCCTAAGTGTAGGTTTCTGTAAACACGCATCTAAGAAAGGACTCCTTTTGTGTCTGATCTTCTTCCTGAAAGGTGTGGACCCTTGAGCTGGAAGACAGAGCTGGAGAGTAGAATAAACCTGTTATGCCATCTGGACACTCTACAGGGCCAGATGGGATCCACCCCATGGCAGTGAGGGAGCTGGTGGAGAAGCTTGCCAAGTGACTCTCCATCGTTTATCAGCTGTCCTACCTAAGGGTCCAGATGACTGGAGGCTTGCCAACCTGATGTCCATCTATGAAAATGGCTGGAAGGAGGATCCAGGGAACTACAGGCCTGTCAGCCTGACCTTGGTATGGGGGAAGATTATGGAGAGGTTCATCTTGACACCTCACCAGGTATGTACAGGACAGCCAGGGGATCAGGCCCAGACAACATGAGTTCATGAAAGGCAGGTACTGCTTGACCAAACTGATCTCCTTCTATGACCAGCTGACCTGCCTAATGGATGAGGGAAAGGCTATGGAAGCTATCTACCTGACTTCAGTAAAGCCTTTGATACTGCCTCCCACAGCATCCTCCTGAAGAAGTAGGCTTGACTAGGTATATTCTTTTCTACGTAAAAAACTGGCTGGATGGCCAAGCCCAGAGAATTGTAGTGAATGTAGCTAAATCCAGTTGGTGGTTGGTCACAAGCACTGTTCCCCAGGGCTCAGTTTTGGGACCAGTCTTGTTAAATATTTTTATCAATGACCTGGATAAGGGGATTGAATGCTCCCTCAGTAAGTCTGCAGATGACACCAAATCGGGCTGGAGTGTTTATCTGTTCTAGGGCAGAAAGGCTCTGCAGAGCAATCTGAATAGGCTGGATTGATGAGCTGAGGTCAACTGTAAGAGATTTAACTGGGCCAACTGCCAGGTCTTGCACTTCTGTCACAACTACCCCATGCAATGTTACAGGTTTGGGGAAGAGGCACTGGAAAGCTGCTTGATGGAAAAGCACCTGGGGGTGCTAGCTGACAACCAGTAGAATATGAGCGAGCAGTGTGTCCAGGTGGCCAAGAAAGTCAACAACATCCTGGCTTGGTTCAGAAACAGCATGACCAGCAGGAGCAGGGAAGCGATTGACCCCCTGTACTCAGCAACGATGAGGCCACACCTTGAATACTATGTTCAGTTTTGGGTCCCTCACTACAAGAAAGACATTGAGGTGCTGGAGTGTGTCCAGAGAAGGGCGACAAAGTTGGTGAAGGGTCTAGAGCACAAGTCTTATGAAGAGCAGCTGAGGGAACTGAGGTTGTTTAGTCTGGAGGAGGCTGAGCAGAGACATTATTTCTCTCTACAACTACCTGAAAGGAGGTTGTGGTGAGGTGGGTGTTGGTCTCTTCTCTCAAGTGACTAGTGATAGGATGAGAGGAAATTGCCTCGAGTTGCACCAAGGGAGTTTTAGATTGGATATTAGGAAAATTTTCTTTACAGAAAGAGTGGTGAAGCATTGGAACAGGCTGTCCAGGGAAGCAGTGGAGTCACCATCCCTAGAGGTATTTAAAAGACACAGGGGTGGGGTGCAAAGGGACGCAGTTTAGTGGTGGACTTGGCAGTGTTAGGTTAAGGGTTGGGCTTTGTGATCTCAGAGTTTTTTTCCAACCTTATTCTATCATTCTATGACCTGGCAGCCTACTGATTTCTATGGCACTGGCTTCAGCATGGCAGAAGGCAAAGCTCTCCCCACTTCTTTCCCCATTGCCCTGCTGTTTCTTTTTTCCCCAGATCAGGTGAGCCAAACAAGAGTGTTTAATTCTAGAAAGATGTAGCAGATTGCTACCCTCCCACCACTTTTCACATTGGACTTTTTAAAAATGTAACTTGCCATAGGTTTTTCTTTAAGCAAATCTGTAGACTCGTTTTATATTATTACCAAGAAATACAGTGTCCCTGGATGTTGAGCAGGTATGTGTAGCTTTCCAAGCCATGGAAAGACAGCAGGCAGAACAAGACTGTAAATGTCAAAATCTACTCAGGAAACATCAGTGATAACGGCAGTCATTAAGAAACAGGCAAATAATCCAAAAGGAGTGAAGAGATACATTGCCAGTCTTTTAAGTGCCTGTTTATTTTCTTCTGATTGTTTCCTCTTTGTCCAAATCAGTGGGTAATAAGAAGGGGTATCTTTGCATTTGCTTCAATCTCTGTCTGACACTGAAATACACTATTTTGTAATTAGACCCCTAGGATAATTTTCTCAGACTTCCTCATTATAAAGGCCTTCTGATGGATACGATCATTTGAACTGTCAGAGATGAGTTTTCCTTTTAATTCTTTGGATTATGAAAGATAGACTGGAGGCAAAGGCTAATTGTCTATGCATTACAAGCGTAGGTTTTAAAGGCAGAAGTAAATGGCTGGAATAAACACAGGATGTCATGAGTTTACAGTGAAGCTCCCTGCACCAGTCACAGTGAGGAGGGAGCCAGAGATGGTCGGGATTATCTCCTCTTTCCCTTGCCAGCACAGGTGATCTGTCGTATGCAAGGAAATCCTGCAGTGAGAACATAATCCATTTGTGCAGAATTTACTCTGTGTTTGCACTGCCCTAGGAATTTATTCAAAACAAATATTTAAGTTGTGCATGGATTATGCTGGGGGCAGACTGTAGACCTCAAATATGATTTTTGCACTATAATTTCTGTGTTTCTTTGGATTGACTTATGGGGACTAATCCTGACATCACTAGACAGCATAACTTTTAGTACCTTTGAAATATACCTCATCTCTAATAGACAGCTTGACAGAGTAGAGAAACATACATCTGAATTTAAACCTAAGCGCACATCCTCCTCACTCTGGTAAGTGACAGAAATTTTATTTGCACAGGCTTTTCTTGTTCTTCTAATCCTGGCAGTGTTGGAGAATACTATCAGACCACCTGAACTCAGGTTCAGTTGAAGTCTTAGAATAGCTTTAGATGGAACATTAACATTCTTCAACAGACAACTACTTGCAGTTAAATCCAGAATATTTTATCTGGGAAAAAAAAAAAGAAATTGGTGCTATTTGATGGTTATTTAGGTACAAAACTATCGTGTCTTGAAAGGATCCTGGTCCCATTTTTATTATCACTTGAGTAACAGAACATGTGAGTAATATAACAGGTTGGTATTAATTTACTGCTCAAACTAAAATGCGTTCAAAGGAGATGTGACTTCAACCATTTCTGGTTTTCTGATTCTAAAATATTAAAATCCAAAGCCCACTACTTGTAATTATAGCAATTTGTGCATCCCTTTTGATCCCTCTGTTCACATCTCTGTTGTTTCTCAGGTATACTGTGTCAAGATAGGACTATACCTGGGCTTTGTTTGTAGCTTCTTTTTTGCACTATTGGGGTTTTTTGGGGGTGCCACATTCTATTTTCTTCTCAGCACATCAGCATTGTGCCGGAAGACTCATGTTTGAAAAATTGAATATTAAGTCCACTGTTGGTTGAGTTTCCAACTCTGGAAGCTTGGGGAGAGGGGAAGGATAAGAAAGACTGGCATTGAGACTTAAAGTTTGCACAATTCTAAACACATAGTTCTTCAGAGGGGCTGATGACTTGCAGTTGCTACTGACTTTGGCTGGTACTGTGAGTATTTGGCACTTCTGAGACATGCCATCATTGATCCACTTCACCATGACTGAATAACTTAAGATTTATTTTTTTTTTTTTGTGCATGGAGTGGGGGATATAATGATAAGTTAATGTTAAACACATCCATTACTTGTTAGCGTCCCAGGTGTCTCTTTCTGTCTGACCCCGTGTAGATGGGCAGTGAAGCAGTTGCATATGGGAGAGCCCCAAGACCTGAAAACCAGCCAAATCCAGCCTGTTTTCATGAAACTGGTTGTCAACACTTTTTTTTGAATCTTCCCTTCAAACTCCTCTGCTTACTACCTCATCAAAATCAATCACTTTCTAATTAACTAGTCAGATGCCAATGCAGTTTGCCAAAATTTTATTATACTGGTCTCAGAGTTACAGAATGCAATTATTTACATTTCTGCTGCTCCCACTTTGATGGAACTGGGTGAAGGAATCTCTGGGAGTCTAAGGGAGCTCTGTAATGAGAAACAGTTGCTGGAAGGTGAGTAACCCTTTTGCTTCTCAAGGTTTGCAATATGAGGAGAAAGGAAAAAACCACATGTGCTCCTTTTTTATGTTCCAACATCCAGGGGGAAGAAATTAATGCAAAAACCAGCTTCCACATGTATTTCTCAGTTTTATGGTTAGATTTTTTTCCTAGTCAGGGGTTAAACAATTATACTTTTGGGGGTATTACAGTAATATTCACAGCTGAAGGTCAGGTCTGTAGTAAGAACTACAGAAAGAAACACAAGACAATATTCTTTACGAGAGCTGGGCATTACAAAGTGCTATAATACACAGCATTGAGATACAACCTCTGTTGAACAATGAAATTCCTCATGAAACATGCACACAAGTTGGATATCTTGAGAATGGGATTTACAAAAGACAGCATCTTGAGTGGCGAACTAAAGGATCATACAATTAAGAAACACAGAGGTGATGAAGGGTGCCTCATCCTTCCTACTTAAGACAGGAAGGCATCAAAGTCTTGACTGCCGGAGTATTCACAGCAGTAAACCTTCTCCTGGGCTGAAGTGCCTAAGGTAACTCTGTCCACTTTCTTAAAAATGGTAGCAAGAAAGCTTTGTCATAACTGAAATATTCAATGCTTTTCAGGAGGGTGTAACAACTCTTCTACGATTTTAGATTTGTTTGATTTGGTATGCTGACGGAGATTTTATTTATGTGTATCCCAGATGTTAACTACTGGACTAGAAAATGATATGGACCTTCATTTTTTGCCTCAGTGAGAACACGATCATTTACATGAGGTTTCAACAAAGGAAACACAGGTACATCGCAGACTGCCTAATAGCTTGCTGATGAGCAGCCCAGAGGTTTTGCACATGCTCCCAACGTTTTGGTACCACTGGTGTTCTGCTGTGACTCAAAACTTTATGTCACAGGACTGTCAAAGTTACCAGCAAGCCCTTTTATATATACCTATATAGCTCTTGTCAGCCAGAGACAAACAGAGGCTTGAGTTCATGGTGCCAAAAGACTTTAGCTTGTGTTTGTGCTGCCTGTAAGGCTGTCCATTAAATTCCTTATAGTTACAGGGAGAAGTCAACTGTTGCCTGCTGGGGCTGAAGCAGAGAATGAACTAACACAGGTGAAGAAGTAGAACCTGGGACTTGTGTTCAGCTCCTGGAACAAACTCAACATAGCAATCAAGTTCTTACCTCATTGGTTCTTTGTTTAGGCTGTGTTTTGCAGAGTATTAATATCAGATGTTGTCAGTCCCTACGCCAGTGCCTGAGATCAGTGCATGCGTGTGGTGCAGCCCTTTCTGTGCCAAAGGCCTGGCTTATGGGTATTCACCCTTATCCTGTGAGATTATGGCCACACTGTTGTGGAAAGATTTCCTGTGCCTTCATTATCCATGCTAACAAAGTAGCATGCTGCAGAGCACTCTGCTCTTCAATTATATCTTCAGGAAAAGGCTATCTGGCTTGCTGTTGAGTCTCAAAAACATTCTCTCAACTGCCTCTAGAAAACTATTCTGCCAGAGATAGATTCTCAGACTGAAGCAGTTCCTTTTTCTTTTTCATCTGTGTGTTCACAGCTTGAATTAACTCCGTGTTTTAAATAAAACCATCAGCTAGATAATGAAGCATGCAACTATGTATGCTAGCAAGAATTGGAAGAGCAAATAAAGTAAATTAGCAAGTGTGGCACCTATATTATTATAAGGCAGTAAGTGTTTCTTGTTAAAAATTTCAGGCATGATGAATCTAATTCCTACATTATTTTATTGGGAAATAAGAAATTTAATGACAAAGGCTGCTTGTTAGGGTATAAAAGAACTTGAAGCAAAGGCATGTCAATTAACTCACTACTCTCCAAAAAAGATCAGAAAAAGAAGATGAAAATAATCAAACTCACCTGGAGCCTGTTAAATGCAGCCTTCAGGATCTGTGTTTCCCTCTCACTCTCAGGAACAACTCGTATGACTTTATCCCTGCCAACAGCAGAACATCGAATTGACCATTTAAGGCTCTTTACATCGGCAAAATGCAACAGTAAAGAGGTTCAGACAGCTACTGTACTTCGTACTCTTTTTCAGCATCTGCAAAATGTCAGGTGAACTGGAGCTCTGCTTCTGAACTTGCTCTCTGGATTATACGTTTCCATAGAAGTTATTTGCTCTTTACAGATCAGGGTGTCAGCTTGACCCTTCATTTCTATGCATATGCTTTTGTTCGTTACTTCTAATTTAAACCATTCAGACTAACATCTTCCAAACCAAATATATGCCTCAGATCAAACCAACATTTTTCCAAAACAGATAATTTGTTTCTGAAGACAAGACTAGGTAATGTACATTACTTTTATATGTTTAAACATTCAATGGGCTTTGAAGAGTGCAGTGTTCTCATGCATTAAAGAGCGGATTTGACTTTAGAAGAGAGGCTGCCTTCATATCAGGGCCATGTCTTTTTCTTTATCCAATAAGGCTTGCAGAATTTTTCTGAAGCAAACAGCAATACAGTCTCAGAAAGTTCTAGATAACAGCAGTTCATTTTATGCACTTTCTTTAGCAGATCTCAATGAACATAACTTTGCAAGGAGGAAACAAGACACTGAATAGCTGTCCATTCATTGACCACCATCTGTGTCATGAACTACAGGAAACTGGAGATCACACGAAATACAAGGGGTTATCATGCAACTAAATCAATATCATCATCATCATGATGATCCTTACACAAGACAGCTGATAGAATTTACATGGCTGGTGCTAATTCTGTAATTTTCCTGCATTTTGAATATTTTATTTTGTACTTTTGATAATCAGTACTTCTCTTCCAAGAGCCCTTGGAGCATATCATTGGCTCATATGCATAGTAATGCATATCTTTATTTCTACAGCTCTGTCCACTAGCCAGAACCTCCTTTAAAAAAACTTCAATACCTCCATTTTCATCATTATCTGGGAATTTTATGCAGTAGAATTCCCCTTCACATTGAGAGGAAGTTTGTTACTTCAATATATTGTGAACTTTCTAACCTTTCTGAAGCTTCTGAGTCTGCTCAGAAGACATGATTAACTAGAAGCAACCCTGGTGAGCACGCCTTCACTGGGCTGTTTTAGGAAAGCTCCCAAGCTTGTTTTCAGCAAGCAGGCAGTAGGTCTTGCCTTTGGCATACTGCAGCTGAAGCTCTGGTAGGACTCATCTTTTTTGCAAGAATCCTTAATGGTAAGCACCAAATATCACAGAATCACAGAATTACTAGGTTGGAAAAGATCCACAGGATCATCGAGTCAAACCATTCCCATCAATCACTAAAAACATGCCCCTCAGCACCTCATCCACCTGGCTTATAAACACCTCCAGGGAAGGTGACTCAACCACCTCCCAGAGCAGCCTGTTCCAGTGCCCAATGACCTTTTCATATCAGCACTATTGCTTTGAGAAGAATACACTAGTTGTTTGATTCCGTACTAATAAATACTGAATTCTGAAATGTTTCATTCCACCTCTTTCTGGCAGTCCTTTTCCCTTCCCTCATTCTTCTTTAGTCTTTTATTTCCAGTCAACATCTGCTCCCCTCTGTTAGCCTTTGATCCTTCTTTCTGTCTGAGCTCCCCAGTTTTGGTTCTCATCCCTGCTGAGCTTTCCCTGTAGACTAGTCCCAGCCCTGAAACTCAACCTTAAAGATTTCAGTCCAGTGAGACTCCAGGTTATGACTGCAATAACACTGATGTACCCAGACAAGTGGACCTCAGTCTGCTTGGGTCATCTACCACCCTACCTGAAAAATGCTCTATACCTAAGGAGGAAGATTTCTGAAGAACCTTTGTTATACTTTGGCAGATCTAAAATTTTAGAGGAAATGACTATACTTTTGAGCAAAGTTTAACCTCCTATATAGGAATTTACACAGAAAGGAACAAGCCTCTTGGAGTACTACAACTACTGCATCTTTTCAAGGAAAAGAGATGCTTTTAATTCATCACACATAGAACAGTAATATTCTTTCATATTACTCATTTCTTTCAAGGTATTAAATTGCTGTTAAGAAGGAAATGGGTAAAAAGAAGTAATGATTTCCCAGACCATGTGAAGTTGCAGTAACTAATAAACATTCATTGGATATTTCTGGAAGGATTGGGAAAACCAACATATAGAAACCAGACTGTAATGAAATAAGTAGCTAAGTATGTGCTATGCAGCTGTAATAGAATTTCAAAGGAATGGATATCACGTAGGTACAGCCTAAACTGTCTTGGATTAGCTCAGGAACTCTGTAATTTCCAATGTGATGAAAGACCTGCCTTAAAGAGGAAAATATTGGTGCCGTGACAGATTGATCACTTGACGCGTAGTTGGGAAATGCCTCAAGCTGTGGCTGGGTCTGCTGTTAGGCAGCACAAAGCAAGCAGTTCAGCATATCTGGTAACACTACTATTTTATGAGAAGACGGTTAAGCCATTATGACAAGGAAGTTTCTTTTCTTCTGCATGCAGGAGGCAGGAATACACTGAATTCCTGAGACCTGTCTGCTAACATTCACTTCTGTAGGCTGGCCAGCCAGAGGATAATCATTCTACATTCTTCAAGAAAGCACAGGTATCAAATCCAGCTTTTCTCCTGGTATCTACCAGACAAAACCCACAGTCCTAAAGTTATTTTTTAGCTTTACAGCTTTTCTAATTACATTTGACACTAAAAAACCCCAGAATTATTACCTTAAACACTATGCAATACCTAATGAATTTAAGGAAGAGATCCAACAGCATACCCAGTATTTAAAAGGCAACAACAAAGGTCACAGACTAATGTGGCTGACAAATGGCAGCTGTATTCCAAACACTCAGAACCACCCCCTGGTGAGGTCCCCTGCCCTTCCTTATGTCTAATTGTTGAGGAGAAAGAAGTGAATGATTATACATCTAGGGAAAATTGATTCTCACTGTCTTACCTGCAGACACCTGTCAGCACTTGGCTGATTTATGAGGCAAGGTTATTTTTCTAACCATAATGCCTCTAAACCCCTTTCTTTTTTAAAGTCTATTTTAAAAAATTTCTAAACAAGTAGCAAGATGTGATATATATTGTAGGAATTAATACCGAACTTTATATCAACCAGGACTAAATTTCAATTAGGTTAGCCACTAAGCTAATGGAATGTAAAGCTAGGACTTAGTAAGATTGTTTGAATTTTCTGTATATGCAGTTGAAAGCTTTTGCAAAGAGCAATACACCAGCTTCATGAAATGAACTGACCAGATAAGACTGGTGAGCAAACAGTAGAAGCCAGACTACCAGCATCCCTAGGGACAGCTTTGTGTCTGAGCAAAATGAGTGACCAGCTGTTGGCTAGTACTGAAATGCTATACTTTTTTTTTTCCTTCATTACCCCCTTATATTTTCATGAACAGTATGAAAGATTACACAGCTGCCTTTGAAACACAGAATATGCTACATGGGCCTGGGAAGGGTGATATTCCCTGCCGCCAATGGGAACTCAAATCTATTAGTTTATTTCTTTTAATTTACCTTTTTCCATTTACTTCATAGTTTTACTTGTCTATGAACAGACCAGATGGATTCAATGAAACTATTCTGTAGCACACATATGACTTCCTTACCTATGGAATTAGTGGTTCTCTCTCATGAAACTTTGCCACTGAAGTCACGTAGCACAAACTGCATTTATGGAAATTCCTCATTTCCTTGAGGAAAATCCACCTTATTGCTTTATTTTCCTGATTAATGTGAACCCTAATCACCTTTCTCCTCTCCCATGCAGTTCAGCAAAAGTATGTTTACAAAGGCTTTATGAGTATTTTAAACACAGTTTGAGGGATATGTTATAAATCAAATACCTACAGAAAAAAACCTGAAAGAAAATAAATCCCCACTTAGAAGCATCCATTCCTAATGGCAGAAGGAGGAATGATAGGTCTTGAGAACAAGTTGCCATAGCTGCTGCATTTAAGAGGTTCGTTAATGTTTGGGAGCTAGTTTCACACTGAAAGACACATCTGAGAAAAGCTACAGCATGGAAGTCTCTCATCAACTCCCAGTATGCCATAAGGTATCATTTGTGATGAAAGATTGATTGCTTCATTCTCTTTTCCCTGTTAAATTCTTCTACTAGTCAAATTTTAAGAAAAAGCAAATTTTTTTTTTTTT
>WAAB01012030.1:0-46479 GCA_013389865.1 Piaya cayana | reverse complement strand
ATCTCGTGGTTGCTTAGTCCTAGCCGTCCTTCTACTGCCACATACCCCACAAGGCATTCTCTGTTCACAAACTGTATTAGCTAGTCTAATTGGTCTTAGTCTCCTTTAAGTTATGAAGGAGGACTGTAGATTTCAGGATCACTCCTGCTATCTTTTGAAAGATTAGATAAGGTTTTTTATCAAATGGAGTAGTAGATGTCAACAAAGGAACCTAAATTATTCTGAACTTCACTCCCCAAATTGCTTTCATTTCCACATTGTGGTGATATTTTCCCTTTTGATAAGAAGTCTCCAAAACTCAGTGTCGTGACACTAGTTGCTCAGTCTGGTGTATTTCTTTATCTCCTCTAAATCTAGGTAGAGACCAACCCCTATGGTCTGTCTTTGGGCATCCAGGACAGATTTCCAAGAATAAGTTTCCATCTGATTCTGTTCTTGAGCTATTAAATTCTGCTATCCAGCTAGCCTGGATATTTTTTAATTAAGTCTGTGATTTCTTTTGACTACTCAATTTACTCTTTTATGTTAGATTGTTCTTTAAAGAAAAAACAAACTTGTTGGAATGGTAATTCATATCAGTTTGCTCTCTCTCTCTCCCCCCTCATTGTTTTTGTCATTTTAAGTTAAGCAGAGTCCTTCCTGCTTCTTTTCTTTTATACCCACTCTTCTTTCTTAGTAACAGCCTGTCTTCTCAGGGGAAAAAGGAATCTTTATGTAGAAAGATGTGTCTCTTCTTGGACGTATTCTCTGTATGGAAAGCAGTCACTCCATCAGAAATGTATTTAAATATATTCTTAGAAAAATCCATTGTTCTTGAAAACTTCTAATAGAAGTTGTGGGATGGTAATCAGTATGAAATGTCTTTGCCTTCTTAGGACAGTCCTTTGAGTTAGGGATAGTGCAAGACAGTTGACCAACATCCTCGGAGAAAGAAGGAAAGAAAACATTGCTGGAGACTTTATGTGAGACCACTGCTAAACATGTATCAAAGATACTATTAAGGAATGGAGATTGGTATATAAATATATCATCTGATGAAACACTTATTGGGTGTGTGGCAAAAAATTTGGAAGCAGCATCATTGTGACGTGTTCTGTGGCTAAAGACTATTGAAAAAATCTATTTTTCTTCAATTTTTCCTAGTTAATTCTGTAACTCCTTTTCTACCCAATTGTTTTTAATTAGTTTGGTTTTGATTTTGGACTTTCAGTTACTATTGACTGATTTTCTTTCAATTTCCTTTGAGCTCTCCTAATTTCCATGGTGAAACTTACTTGCTATGTTTTGTGATAGTTTACATCATAAATTTAAATTTTCTTTGTGTGTAGGGTACGTGTTGATGTAGGTAACACCCTCAGTTTTGCTGTTTAACTGTATTTTTTTCCTTTGTCTTCCTGCTTCCTGTGGTGTGAGAAACAATGGGAAAGGGAACTTAGTGGCATGGTAAGTTGGTGAACTAGTCTTTCACCATTGGAGATTTAATTCAAGGATTCAGACACAATTAAGTATAAACATTTTAGCTCTTGACCTGTGTTGGAGAAAGATTCTCCTAAAGTTTTGGATGTTGCAGGGGAACAGTTTGAAATATAGGAAAACTGGTCTATGTAGACAGGTGTTGAGAGTTATTGTTGGTAATAGCTTGTTCCCATGGCAGGAGTCTTAGCTGGAAAGTTTTCATTAGTTACAACTAAAATTTCTGTCTTCCATGCCTCACTGTATCATCTATTTGGCATGTAAACTATCGAAGAGACATTGTGGGATTTTTAAACCCAGAATGGCTGTGATGTCAGTTGTGGATATGGATAGTAGAACATGCTCTCTAATTTAGCCACCTAATGCTTCATATTTTATTTATGTATGTTATATGCCCACATGTATATGTGTATATATGCGTGTATGTATTTTATGTATGTATAAAAATATTTCAAAAAGCAGCTAGTGTGCTGATGTCCTGCATAATCAAGTTATTATGGGTTGTATTTATCCTGTTATCCCTTTTTTCACTGACTGTCCCTATAAGATTGATTTGTAATTTATACCTGTTTGGCCTGTCAGTGGAAGAATAGTATTTTTAATTGGCTTTTTTTTTAAGCAAGCTTCACCATTTCATTGTTGTAGGCATGCTCAGCTTTACATTCTAGATTTTGTATACATTTATCCATTCTAAAACTACTTTGTTTGGATATGAGGTCTTACTGTTTTCACTTGTAGTTCCTTAACTCCTTGGTTCCTTTACTGTGATCTGAATTATTTTTGACTTCCTTTCAATTTATTGTGTTCAGGTAAGTAATTACTTTTAGGTTTTTTAATAGTTTCAGATCCAACTCATTACATTTTTGGGTAGCGTTTTAGTAAATGAAGTTTGGGCTGAGAGGGATACCATTTAGAATCTAGTTTGTTTTGTCACTTACTTTAAAGTATGTGATATTTTTTCTAGTGCATTCCCTTTTGGCCTGAAAGTGATGCCAACAAATTGCTTGTTAGAGTTGAAAATTCTGAGCTCCCCCCAAAGAAGATAAATTTTGATAAGCAAGAAAACTGCCTGCTGCTGCATTTGGACAATAAGGTAAATGATTCTTTGATTCTATGATTCAATAGAACTGGGCCTTGGAAATTAGGTAAAACAACGTGAATAACTGTTTAATTCCCATTCTCAAAATTTCTGTCTTCCTGTAAAATCAAGTAGTGAAAACCCTTAGCCGGGGAAAAGACTGTGTAAGCACAATTGTATTATTCTCATTTTCATGCTCTCTTTCCTGTTTGTGTAAATGTATAAGTAGGTGTTCCATTTTAAGTGCTTCCTTGCAAAGCAGATCTGTAGAAGCTGAAACACGGATTGTTTTGATGATGTTCTCTAGCTGAGGCTGAGAAGTATTTATATTAGTTCTAAAGTATCACTAATTTACTTTGAAAAGTAACTTTGTCTTTTAACTTCTGTATTGCATACAGTTTGATCTAGCAGTAGTATTTAAATGTATGAGTGTATTTAATAGTAGAAAGCTGTGGACAGCATTACTGGGTATGAATGGTTCAAGGAAGATTCCTCTGCCACTAGCTTAAATCTTGGTAGTACAGAACTCCATAGTGTTGATTACTAAGTGCAATGCCTTTTGCCTAGTAGTTAGATCGTGTAAATATTTTAAAGATACATTAGTAGTTGTTAGACTGTGTGATCCTTCTATGAGAATAAAAGTTTTCAAAAATATTTATTTTACTTATGATTTACCTGAACTTCATTCCACTGTTGTTTACGTTATTATTTTTACATCTGATAGCTTGGAGGAATTACTGTGGATGTTAACCTGACTGAACATTCCACAGTGATTACCTTTTCTAATTACCATGACGGTGCTGCTCCTTTTCTGTTGATAAACCATACTAAAGAGGAAATCATTGAATATGGACAAAGGTATGTAAAAAGAGTTTCAATGTGGATGTCTGCATGGAGACATCAACTGTTATTCATGTACTGTAAGCATGGCTATTTCTTAAGAAGCATATTTTTAAAGAAATGGCTGTCTAATTTTGTCTGAACACTCAAAAATGTCTTGTTTGTAAATGGAAGTGGAACAACTGTTACTCTTGGCCTCTGCCTCCCTGTTGGGACATCTACCTGGCTTTTATGGAACTGTGCAAGTGCTGACTGTGCAGAATAATAACAAATGAGTTGTAAGCGTAATTATTTTTAAAACTTTTCTATCTTATTTAGCTGAAAGAATGGGTTAAAAAATCAAGAGGGATGAGGGACTGGACTGAAAAATGCATAGGTAGTTAGATTAAATTTATCAAACCAGACTAAAACTAAGATTATTTTAACAAATAAGAGTTATCTGCAATGAGTGAAAGTTTCATTGTGCACTTAGAGGCAGCTGTACTGGTTCTTTTCTCAAGCTGGGATGTCTTTGCTACTGTATGCAGTTGTTACACAGTGCGGAGAAGTATAAGGCTATCCATGGCATTTTTGACCTATTTCTTTTAAAAAGCCAAACATCCTCTACAGTTTTTTTCTTTCAGTGAATCAGATGAGTGTTGTTTCAAGATTTTTACTTTAAGAATCAAGAGCTGCTAGTCAAATTAAGCCTGCAGTTGAACATTCCTCTTTGTCTGAAGAATACAGTCTTTTTTTTTCATCTGTAAAGATTAGTAATCTGTGTCTTTTAGCTGGCTTTTGGGCATTCTAGTGTAAATTTCATGTGTATATATGTATCTTTAGCAATGAATAGAATACTTTAGTTGGAAGGGACCTACAACAAGTTAGTCTGACCACTTCAGGGCTTACCAAGAGTTAAAGCATATTATTTAGGGCATCCTCCAAATGCCTCTTGAACAATGACAGGCTTGTGGCATCCACCTCTCTAGGAAACCTGTTCCAGTGTTTCACCACCCTCATGGTAAAGAAATGCTTCTCAATGTCTAGTCTAAACCTCCCCTGGTGAGACTTCGAGCCATTGCCATGTGTCCTATCACTAGAAACCAGGGAGAACAGATCAGCACCTCCTTCTTTGCTTTCCATTCTGGGGTAGGCTGATTTCAGAGAGCTGTAAAAGGCAAGTCTGCTAATTTTTAGCTGTGAGGGGGGTTGAGTTTAAAGTTTGTTCATCTGAAAATATCCACTGTATCCGGATGCTAAACACGGGAGTTCTTTCCCTTCAACAAATCATATAGGGGAAACCTTTCCTAAACAATGGATTTTGAACACACTTTTCTTGGAATATTAATGTTAGACAGCACTATTCCTGAATTTTACTTTCAACTTGTAAGCTGTACTGTCTGGTTTTCCCCTCCCACCTCTACTTAATGTTTCCCTAATTGTCACAAGTGGGGAAGAAAATGAGTATTTAAAATCTACTGTTTATTCTTTATTTCTATAGTATACATATATATTTGAAGTATAAATCCTATTTTTATTATTCTGCTGAGAATTGTTTTGTGCCTGTTTTTTTCCTGCAAAGTTGTTTTAAGTTTTCCTTTTCACTGTTTTAAAAAAAATGAATTCAGATGCTTTTGTTGAAATGCTAGAATGCAGAACTCATTGGCACAAAATATTAATTGACATTTTGATTTAATGCTGCTTTTTTCTAGCTCCCTCCGTGAATTGGAAGACTGTCTTCAGGCAAATAAGGCAGTACTGTATACTTGGGCAGATCCAGCAGGATCTAGAAAATTGAAATGGAAATGTGGAAATAGAACTGAGGAAATTACCCCAAAAGAGGTACATTTATTATCTAACTCTCCTTTTAATGCTGTCTAATTTATTATCCTAGTCGTCAGCCTATGTATGAGAATCTGTATGTGTATGTAATGAGCATGATCAGCAATCGCATATATGAGGTTTGAACACAGAACAGTAACAGGACTGAGTTTGGTGGAGCTTGTGCTAGTAAGCCTTGTCTTTAATTCAAATGCAGGTGTGTGTGAGAGGCTGCTCGTAATTAGTTTTCCTGTACATATTAAAACTGTCTTCTGTTGTTGTTAGTGTTGCTAAGACTTTTGCATTTGCTTGAGGGGTAGAATGATGAATAGAGTTGTGAAAAGTTTTCCTCTCTTGTTCATAGGACAAAATGGAAATACTGAGCCTGGACTGCAGAAAAGTGGTCTATTTAGTGTCATTTTTTGAAGGTTTGCAGCGTATTGTCCTAATCACTGAAGATAAGAATGTATTTAAATTGACATATGAAAGTGTAAAAGCAGAACTAGCAGAACAGGAAATTGTTCTTTCATTGCAAGATGTTGGAATTTCATTGGTTAATAACTATACAAAGCAAGAGGTGTCCTACATTGGAATTACAAGGTAACTTAATTGTCTCCCTGTAGACTAAAATGTGAACTTCAGGTATTTTCACTCGCGTAGTTCAATTTTGGGGTGTGATGGAGGAGGAAAAATAGGCCTGAGTAAGATTATTTAAAACTAAATAATTATGTTTTCCTCTCGTAATAAGAAATATTTTCACTGTTTTATATTAATACATATTCTTTTTGTAATTGGATGTACCTTTTTTTGGAACACGTAATTGTAACTCTGCGTATAAACTTCCCAGTACATTGAACAGAAATGTTTCCTGCTCATGTAGTTTGGGGAGTGATAATAGACTTTTAAGGAGTAAGTTCTGTGGGTTTTTCTACGTTACAGCAACAAGTTGCTGAATTTTGTGTTTGCATTTCTGATGGCAGTACCAGCTTGTAGATCTTTTTTATTTTTGATTGAGAAATTATCTAAGACTCTAATCCTTTAAGTTTTCTGCTATATCATGTTAGAGGGAAGCAGAAAAGAAACTTGGTTAACAAATATGTGCTGTTGTAAATTCAAACAGGTGCTTTATAGAATGTCTTAGGGACACTTGTGTATCATTACCATAATTCACATACATCTGTATATTGAGATGGTAGACTAGTAAATGGTGGTACTGATGAAACTTAACTTCTTGATTAAGTATCCTTATGTACCCATCTTCATCAAAGTGGGGAGTTAGACTTGTAGTTAACTTTTTTTTTTGTGTTTGTGTGTTACGTTGAAGAGACTGGATTCCACGTACTGCCGAGAAGGCAGTGGGTGATTTGGATTACTTTTATTTACTACAGTAAATATACTTTATGTTGTGATTTCCCATTCTGTAGTTATATCCTGTTAGAACCCATACTATGATAGGTAAACCTTGTTTTGAAGTAGCTAATCCTTCTCTCTTTGACCTTTGTCTTGTTTTCCAAGTTCTGATGTGGTCTGGGAGACAAAACCCAAGAAAAAATCAAGATGGAGACCAATGAGTATGAAGCAGACTGATAAATTAGAACAAGAATTCAAAGAGTACAGTGAACTAACTCCTTCAGGAAACAAGATTGTTGAATTGGAATCAAATGTTTTGGTAATACTGATAGTTCTCCAGTACCATTGTTACTGTGTTACACGAGGAGAAAAAAAAAAAAAAATCAATTTTGTGATTTGAAGAAATTTCCAGTGAAAATTGAGATGATTGATTTGTCTAATCCATTTCAAAACCCTCCTGTATCTCTGTCAAGGAAAAAAGGTTTCAGAAGGAAAATCCATGAACTTTCGAAAGCTTACTATAGGATTTTTTGTTGTTAGCATCTGACTTTGAGATCAAAGTGTAACATATTTGTATGTCATGGTACTAAATATGCATAAAGCTATGGTAAAGAGGACTTGCACTGGGTTCTTTTGTTTTACTGGGAAGGTGGGCATTGTGTTAATTTGGGGTTGGTTGGTTTCTTTTAGAGCCAAATCATTTATGTTTCAACTGCCTTATACTGGGATAATTCAAATTCGTCATTCAACCACATACATATGAAAGAGTCATTCCAGGAATTTTTCTGGGCCATAGACGCACATTATGCTACAAATGTTGCTGTCCTTGTCTGTGGATAAATGCTAGTTATTCATTAGAATTGCATTGTAGATAAATAAATGAACTAATCTTTCTGTCATATACTGTAGTACTATACTACCTTGCCTTTCCTCTAGAATGCCATGTATTAAATGGTAGTAATCCCCCAAATACTTTTTTTGTATTTACTTCTGTTGAAATTTATGACAAAATTTGATTGTTTTAAATAAAGGAAATTTATGACATCTGACTTAGAAGCTGCAGAACTTTTAGTGCTAAGCTATCTTTGCAATGTTAATGAACAGTGTAAACTACATGTTATAAAAACCAGTCTTTTGAAACAGATAGCATACTGTTTTCTTTAATAATTCAATAGGTATGTTTAACTCCTAATGGAATGAACATGAAAATTCAACAACCAAATGAGATTCCAATCAGAAGGAATTATCTGCCAGCTTTAAAAGTGGAATACAGTTCATCTGCACATCAGAAATCTTTCAGAATTCAAATTTACAGGATACAGGTGAGTCTTGTCAAAAAACCAGATATTTATTAAGAAAAAACAACTTTTCTGAAAATCTGGATTTATTTTTAGAATTGTTTGGATTTGTCATTTTTTAAATTTAATTGTACTCATTGGCTTTTACTACTACTTAAATGTGTGTGGGAAAAAAACCCAAACAACTGTGACTGTTGAGGAAGAACTTTTATCATACATCTTCCATGCTTTTTCTTGTGCCTTTTCTTTTCAACTAATAGCAAAATTAAGAAAATTGTATCATTTGTTGTCTTGCATATGTTCCAAGATTTTAAAAAGGAGTCCTTTGTAAAAATTCTGTGGGCCATTTATTACCACCAAGTGAGACATTTTTCTAGACTGTTCGATCAGTTGTTTAGTTTTGGGAAAGAAGCAGTATTTTGAATTGTGATAGTGTATTTTTCTTCTTCTTTTGAACTGGTGGAATGCTACAGGTAATGTTCATTATGCCTGCGTTTGTCCTGATTTTAAAATATATCACTGTTGAAAACCTAACATGCTGCACCTTGTCCTATCCTTACCCGTATTAGATACAAAACCAGATTCCTGGAGCCATATTTCCCTTTGTGTTCTATCCTATTAAACCTCCAAAGTCCATCACCTTGGATTCAGGTTTGTTGTTCTAGTTTACCATAATCCATAATTAATTATAAGTTAACTTGCTTGTACTGAAGTTAACCATGTCATATTTATCAGATAAAGTCTGTATAAGCTTATGGGCTGTAGGAAACACAAATACTAATGTTAGAGATAGAGAAGCAGTTTTATCTACACAGAAGCTATACAGAAAACTATTTGAACAGTTAATCAGAATTATTCATCCATTAATATCATACCTTTTAAGCACATCATCTTGACATGCATATTCAGCATTCTTGAAATGTGTAACATCAAAGCTACATTTGGCTCAAACTTGAAATGACCTCTTGGCAGTTTCATTCAGACCACAATTAAAACTTAATGATGACTAGTACAAGAAAATAGTTTCCTGCTCAAAGTAAGAAAGGATCAAATTATTGTTTCTTCTGGTAGTAGTGAATCTGCTGTGTCATTTCTGTGTTATTTGCATTTGGAGTTCTGTGGCAGTAAGGATTCACTTTCTATCTTTAGTCATCCAGTATTTTCCCTACTGCCCCAAATACGACAATTTAACTGTATTGGTGTTGCTGGTTTTGTTTTGCTTGCATACAATAGATGACCTAGAGATTTATCTGAAGTAATATTAACTAATTAGAAATGTATGCCAGTGCCAACCTAAACTCAAAATTACTATGTAAGGCACCATTTCTTAGCTCTGTAGTTGCAAGTTATATTTTGCCTGTTTTCTATATGGCCTTCCAGCTTCTTTATTGTTTGGAATGCAGAGCTCAGTCAGTATACTATGTGATCAACCATAGTCTTCCATAAACTTGTTAGGGCAAAACTTGCTAGAAAGACCAAATTAATCTCAGGAGGGATTCTTGATTGAAACAAATAATACTGCTTGTAATTTTGTATAGAAGCTAATAAGATGTCAACTGTTAATTCTAAACATGAACAGTTTCAAGCTGGAGTGCATAAATCTGTGGAATTCTCTTTTTTGTTGTTCTTTAGTTTATATATTAGTATCGGCTGTTAGAAAACCCTATTCCATGTCTAGGGAAGTTACCTAAGTCTAAGATTATATCAATATTAGTTTGCTTTTAAATGGAAATGGTATATTTTCAAAGATGAATGACAAAATTTTGATGTTCCATTTCATCCTTGTCTCCGTATTCCTTTCTGTTCCTGCTCTTTTCCCTGACTTAGTTATTTGCCAGTCATATCCATTATATAATCCCACATTACAGGATTGAGAAAATCCTGAACATATGATATATTCAAATTAAAAATATAAAGATATGCATAGCATGTAAAAATCTGTGCTGGTTTCTTGTTTTACAACTTCATAGCACCAAAACCATTCACTGATGTCAGTATTGTCATGAGGACTGCAGGACATTCACAAATATCTCATATTAAGTAAGTATTTTGACACATACCATCTCTTTTACTATTGGTTACATTTAATCAAGCATTAAAGTTATTATTAATGAAGTTTTGTATTAAGCATTTTCATAGAAAACCTTAGTAACTGTTTTTTGCTTCATATGCAGATATTTTAAGGTCCTGATTCAAGAGATGGATCTCAGATTAGATCTTGGCTTTCTATATGCACTGGCCGAATTCTTTACACAGGCTGATGTGCCAAGTGACCAAGAGGTAGAAAATTTTTGTTGTTTAAAGATTAATAGATTTTAAGTTTATAGTTATTCAGCTTGTATTAAAAAAACTGCCTTGGTCTTCTATGTCCATAACACTGTTTAATTGCTGTGTATATGGAGCTATGAGGTTTTTAGGAGTTACCATTGACTAAGGCAGGCAGTAAACTTTATTCTGATCTTGCATGTTATGTGAAGAAGGCTTCAAAACCTGAAAAGAATTAAACGAGTGCTAGATTCTTTGTAGATTTTTGGTCTTGATAATGCCTAAGGGATCAGTTAATTAAGAACCCCAGACAGGGAGGAAGTGAAAATACTACTGTTTTCCTTAATACAGCTTATTTTAAAAAGTAAAGGTAAAAATAAATCTGGGAAGATCCTGGCCAGGAAATCACCAAAACTTACCTGCCCATAAGAGCAAGAGAATGTAACAGTAACGAAGTGAGAGATTGTGTAGGAAGTGGAACTGTCTTCAGTTTTTTTATGTAAAATTAAAGAATTGGAAGGTGATGTTGACACATTCATACCAAGTGGAGAGAGGGTAGTGGGAAGGAATTGCGTTAACATACAGGGAGAACTGAAGAGTTTGTACACAGGAACAGTAGATGTGATAATATGAAATGCAAGGTATTCTGCTTGGGAAATAATAATGAAAACTTCAGATGCAACAGTAAGGCAACAGAAAAGCCAGAGTTCCTTGGATTTGCCAGAGGGGGGGAAAAAAAGCCGATAAGCTGCATAGTTACAATGCTGTTCTGATGTACATTGGACATGCTATATTTGATAAGATTATTGAAGTTTTAATGTCAGTACACAATGAATTGATAATAATTTACTTAGCAGATAGTGTACCTGTTTTGTCTGCATCTCAGAAATGCTGCTAGTGAAAAACAAAGGAGAAATTTGAAAGGTTCCTTAAACAAAGCAGATATTTAACGAACATTAAGATTGTTACTTTAGAATTGTTTCAGAAACATTGCTGTATTTTCACATGCAAGAATATGTATTCTAAACATGTGAGTCCAACAGTGTGCTAGGGCATACAGACTGTTGCATCTATTGATGCCAGTTTTGCCTGTGATTTCTAAAATTTGAAGAGTTAGGTTAATTTTCAATGCATGGTTGTGTAGTGGAAAAAATGCATTGTTGTGTTTTTTTCTTTCTCCTCTCAGTTGAAGGATGAATTATTTCATATCAGCATTGTGAGCTGAATCACTGAATCCAGAGATTAGAGGAGACCCTCTTCTGTACTTTCATTTTTAGTGGAATTGCAAGGCATATTTTTAGGATTTGTTTCCTACTTAACATTTATTACCTTGACTGTTTAGCTTTTTAAGTATTAATAGCGAAGTGATACCTGGGTTTACTGTTCTGAAAAGATTTCTCACATTGTTTTCAGTTACAACTTCACTTTCTTTGACTGTTAAGTCTTTTCTGACTATAGCTTTAGAATTGTTATTATTTAAAAATCTTAATTATTTTTTTTGTACATGTCTCCAGAATTTCTGTAAAGGAACTCTTGTCTTTTGAAGGAGAAAAGGGATAGATGTAGGTCGTCTCAGAGTATGTAGAAGTCTAGTTTGTATGTAGTAGAAAATAGTCTTTACTCTGTTTTTTGTATTTAAAAACCTATGCACTGTAGGATACGTTCAAAAATGTACATATATGTCTTTTGTAAAAACTGTCTGCACTTGGAAGTTTAAATAGCATTATTTTCATAAAAATACATTTCCCCTCCCATTAAATAGATGTACCTTGGATTGTCTTTGTATATGTTTCCCCTTTATAGAAAGAGAGGCATCAAACAACCTAGTCAAATCCTCTAAAATGTTGAGTCTTAATTAAAAAAATAAGGTCGTGAGAGTATAAATAGTATTACTTAATGTATTGCATCACTGACAAATGCATGGTAGTTTCATATATTCTAAATTTTCATTGTTTTAAAATGCATTCACAGCTTGTACTTTTCAAAAAGGATGTTGAATCTCTTCAAGAAGAACTGATGAGCGTGTCATCAATGGATACGTCACAAATCAGCTTGTATGAATACTTCCATATCTCTCCGATTAAGGTATACCTTTCACAGTACAGCCTGTGTTTGCTCTCTAGTGGAAGGACTTTTCTCTGCTGCAGGATAGTAGGCACTGGAAATAAAAAAGACCTAGAAAAGATAAAAAATAAAATAACAGTCTTCCAGAAAAGTGTTTTCATTGTAACCACTAACTTCTATGGTGTTTACATTAATATTTTTAAATATTTACATCAAAAAATATCTCATTCCTGTCCATTGCTTCCTTCACATACAGTGATTGTTTTTTTTTATTTAAGAGATCCTCGCAAAATGCTGTAGTTTGTGTGTTTACTTTTGGCTATTTGCCATTCCCATAAATATTCAGGTACTGTTGAATGGTATTTGGATGCTTACTTGGGAACAACAGCATGTTTGTCCAAGTCTCATGCATTTTTAGCATACTGGTGTTGGGTTTTTTATTATTATGTAGCTGATGTTAAAGCTATGATGGTACTTTCTAGGCTCTATAACAGTTCTTCGTAGGAGAATTCCCCCTCTGTTCTATGGGTAATAGATCAAGGAGTGGTTTCACATCTGTACAGTATCTGGTAAGATGTTAGAATTGATCCACTATTAGAAAAGGTAATTCCAGGAAATGCGTGGCTACCTTTATGTAAACACTTTAGCATAATTCATTCCAAGTATACTTATTAGCTGTTTCACTATATCTTCCTCTACGTGCTCATAGGTAGTGTCTCCATTTCATTTATTACAATAACTGCTCAGGGCTTGGCAGAAATAAAATGCCCTTTATGAGTTAAGATAATGAAGCGAACACTTTGATAGAAAGTAAACAAAAGGTTTATTTTAATGTATTCTGATATATTTGGGAAAAATAATAAGGAGGTAGGATAGAATTAAAGAACTTCAAATTCTAGTAAAAGATTCATTTTTAATAGTTATGATGTCAGTGTAGAGCTGTGAATTAAGTGCAGTGTTTCTGCAAAATGAGCTTTCTTTCTGGGCTGCATCAAAAGAATTGTGACCAGAAGGTCAAGGGAGGTGATTCCCCACCTCTGCTCTGCTCTTGTGAGACCTCACCTGGAATACTGGTTTCAGTTCTGGATTCCTCAGCACGGGAAGGACATGGATCTGTTAGAACGAGTCTAGAGGAGGGCAGTGAAGATCATCAGAGACATGCAATGCCTGCCCTGTGAGAGCAGGTTGAGAGAGTTGGGCTTGTTCAGCCTGGAGAAGAGAAGGGTCAGAGGAGACCTTATAACAACCTTCTAGTGCTTAAAGGGAGACTACAGGAAAGATGGAGAGTGACTCTTTATCAGAGAGTGTAATTGTAGGATGAGAATTAACAGTTTTGAGCTGAAGAATGGAGATTTAGATTAAATATTAGGATTTTTTTTTTTTATTGTGAAGGCATTGAGGCACGCCCAACAGGTTGCCCAGAGAAGTTGTGGATGCTCCCTCCTTAGAGATGCCCAAGGCCAGGATTTGGCCTTGTGGAAGGTGCCCCTCTCCATAGCAGGGGGGTTGGAACTAGGTGATCTTTAATGTTCCTTCCAGCCCACACCATTCTGCGATTCTATGATCTTTGAAATGAGCTATAGTTAAGCTCTGTGATACTATAAATTTAATAAATGGCGCATGGTAGTGCCTTCAGAGAACTGTAAACAGGCATCGTTTCTTTTTATCTGATTTTGAAAACTGCTGAATACCCTATAAAGCACTTTGAGCAGTTTTGAGACTGTTGCCTTAATTTCTGTGAATCAAATGCTTTGGTGAATTCAGTTCTGCAGAGGGTTTTGGTTTTTTTTCTTCTTGTATACATGTTCTAGTATTTATCAACTGCAAAAATTGTGTTAAAGTTCATTTGTTCTTAGGTTTAGGTTACTCATTCTCACTTTTACACCATGCTATGTTGTCGTTCCAGTCTGCTTTGGTTTGGGGTATCAGTTGTAGAAAGAAAATATTTTGTAAATGAGCCGATAACCTAAATTATAGATAAAAGGTTCTAGAAATCTTACCTGAAAACATAAGTTAGCAATTTCATGTTCTTGTTTTCTTAAATGAAGTTCCAGTTATTTGGTTTCATTTTTAAATGTCACTAATTTTTAATTAGTTTATATAATGTATTTATATTTTCTGCTGTGAGGTCAGACTGGTTTCAATCAAGACTGGAAATGTCTTATATCAACTTTTAAATTATGTAAAAGATGATGTAGATAGACATATTATGCTTCTGATAACCAACGATTTTATATCCCAATCCCGTTTTTATCCTTTAGTTACACTTAAGCTTTTCACTCAGTACGGGTGGAGAAGACAGTAACAAAGAAGAAAGAAAGAATGAATTGATACCACTACAGTCCTTGAATCTCCTGCTGAAGAGTATAGGGGCCACTCTCACAGATGTACAAGATGTTGTCTTTAAGTAGGTTAAAAATTAGATTGTAAGGATTACTTCTAAATATTAAACTAATATTACATGTANGGTTGGCATTCTTTGAACTCAGCTATCACTTCTGTACTACACAACAGCTCCAGTCAGCAGTTCGAAGACATTATTCAAAACAGGTTAGAATAAATACATTCCAAGTATTTCAGTAAATTTATGTTTTGAAAGCACTACTGTGCACTTTGGTTCTGTGGAAGAAGATACAATTCAGCTTCATATGTTTTGTATAGAGGTTAAATATACAAACACACACAAAGCAATTACTCATTAGTTAGAGTCTGTTGCCTTTATTATGGGGGCAAGTACTGCTTTCAAATTATGACTACAGGAAAAGTGGCATGGATAACAAAACAGCTTGCTGGGATACATACTGGAAGCAGGCATACAGCTCTGATAGTTTGATGCCAGTTCTGCTCTATTAATGTGTTTTCTTGCATGTTAGTAATACATGAATTATGATCTCTCTTTGGCTGTTGTGTACTGTTCAGGTCATGTCATCCAGTGAAGAGAATCCAGCAGACATGATTTTGCATAAAAGAACTAGTCTTTTTCTATCCATCCATCATTAATAGTAAAGACTTTATTTGACATATTTAATTTAGCACTCTGTCCATATTTAAAGGAGATGACCGTAAAGAGTTTTCAGTTGGGCAACAAGTTATCTGTTGTGTTCTCACCCTTCCTTTTCTGAGAAAGGAAATTTGCAACCTCCTAGGAGATACTCAGCTTTAAAAAAAACAATCTAATTACACTTTATACAGATGTGGTTATAATGTTTTGCAGTGACAATCAAACAGTATTCTGTCAGCGTATGCAAACAGTAAATTTTGTCCTGTAGTATGGGAAATATGCAGGTAATACTTGTTTTGTAAAATCTCAAGAACATTAATGTCAGTTCTTTGTTAAGAAGTAACATTTCTTTGGCTGACGTAATGTGTTTTACTTACTGTAAGATCCTGTTTAATACATCTCCTTCTACTTTTCCTAATAATTTTGAGGGGGTTGTGTTAAATTCATGTTATTTTCACTTTTTCATCTGCGTATACTACACTTTGTTTCAATGTAATTTCTGAAATATTTTAATTAATTAATTAATGTCTTTATTTTAGGCTATTAAACAAATGTATGTTCTTATTCTTGGCCTTGATGTACTGGGTAATCCATTTGGATTCATAAGAGGCTTGTCTGAAGGCGTAGAAGCATTCTTCTATGAACCTTACCAGGTAAAACTTTCTGCTGCCTTGTTATGAAATGTAGCACAAGTTTGTACATATTAATGCCTTTTATGGTTTTGAATTTAGATTTAGAATTGAAAATTTAAAGTGAAAGTGCCAGGAAATGTTATTGGAAAGGTCAGAAAAAAGGAAGAGAGTAGTACATTTATGTTAATTAATAAAACCCACTTCCTTATAGTTCTTATTTTGAAATAAATTTGCTTTTTTCCATAAAAACTCTTCTTAAATTTGCCTTAAAATAAGCACCCTTCAGGGAATGTATTGATATTTTGAAATAATCTTTCCCATATAGGTGCTCTTTTGGGCACTTTCACACGTTTTCACTCAGTTTTGTGCTCTTGTTCTCTTTGTTATCTATAAATTCCAATAAAAACATAAGTTTAAAAAAATGCAATGCATTCTATTTGAAGCTTATCAGAAATGCTTTTTTTTTCCTTTTCCTTAGGGAGCCATCCAGGGTCCTGAAGAGTTTATAGAAGGAATGGCACTAGGACTTAAAGCACTAGTAGGGGGAGCTGTTGGTAAGTTTCAGCATTATCATGACAGTATACTAAATAATAAGCAATATAGGTGAATATTTTAAAATTGCATTAACATTTTACTTTATGTTCCAACAGGTGGATTGGCTGGTGCTGCATCGAGAATCACAGGTGCTATGGCAAAAGGAGTAGCTGCAATAACTATGGATGAAGATTACCAGCAGAAAAGGAGAGAAGCCATGAATAAACAACCCGCTGGTCTGAGAGAGGGTATCACTCGTGGCGGAAAAGGATTAGTTTCTGTAAGGAGAAAAAAAAAATTTAATAGGTTTTGTGCAGGCAAGAGTAACAGATACAGGAGCTGCTGTACTCACTAGACACTTGTCCCTTGTTTAGTTCTGGTTTTGCAGAAGTACATCCACAATTGAGTAGTAATTTCGAATTAAAATATATGAGAGTAGAAGAGAAAGTGGGAACTGTGAAGTAGGTGTCTCCAATTCTGTTAACTTTTAGTGAATTTTAGAATACTCCAACAGATGTACTTCAAGGTTATTCACCTATGAAGTAATAAAAAAAAAGAAAAATATGTTAAAAAAACCCAACAAAACAAAATAAAAGCCATATTTGTAATGTCTCATTTGTTTCTTTTGGTAGGGTTTTGTCAGTGGCATAACAGGAATAGTTACAAAACCAATAAGAGGTAAGTTTAGGTCTTCTGATGCATTAACCATTCGTATGGTGGTAAATCCTTGATACTTGATTATATTTTATAAATACTGATAAAGATTTTATATTCCTACTGACTTTTAGTTTTAAATGTTGTTTATATGAACTTTGTGTGGAAGAGACTATGTAGCCGCATATAAAATAAGATTTGTAATTAAATGGTCATGAAGTTTACTGCAATTTTACAAAAATCTCAGTGTTTTGTGATGATTTGCTGCCCTTAATCCTTTTAGGAGCTCAGAAGGAAGGAGCAGCTGGTTTTTTCAAAGGTGTTGGAAAAGGCTTAGTGGGAGCAGTAGCTCGTCCTACTGGAGGAATCATAGACATGGCCAGCAGCACATTTCAGGGTATTAAAAAGTAAGTAAAGTAAGTGTGAAGAGTGACATATTGCATGAAACTGGCAGCAGTAACAGCAATAGTACATTGTGTCTTTGTATCTCTTCTGCGTCAGTCTTTCTGGATCTTTGAACTTTGTCAATACAGATAAGATTTTTTTTCTATCTATATTGTTATTTATATAATAGGCGACTCTTTAAAAATTACACAGTTAATAGCGCTTAAAAACACAACATCAGATCTTGGGTATTTCTAGCGTTACCAAATAAAGTAGTTTAAAAGTCTTAGTCATGAGATTTCATTTGGTTGCTGATTTTTTTTTTTTACCTTTTAACCAAGTTACACAGGGACAAAGGACTTCTCTGCTGCATCAAATGTTACTTTTTATGTTATTCTTACTATGTAAGATTACTTCCAAGACTACCAGGTCATGATTATTCAGGCTGAAAACTGTTAAGACTGTATATTGAATACCATAATAGTCACTTTAGTAAATATATTGCTGTAATTTCTCTCATGCTGTAACATGTAAAGAAGTAGGATAAAGTATTTTGAGGGGGCCTTTAGTAGCTCTGTCTGAATACAGTTGTTTAATGGCCCTGCTCTTAGTGAGCTGGCCCACTTTTGCTGCCTTAAAATTGCCAGTGTTCTTCTGGTTTTCTACTACAAGTTCTTCAGCAAAGAAATGCAAGAAAAAATATCAAGCAGAACTTCTGTGTGACACAGTCTTAAAGTTAGAAGTTTTGAAGTACAGTACTTAATTAGTGTTTGAGTATTGCAGTTTTGTGCTGCCTTGCGCCATCTACTTTGATAATGATCATTCTCTGAAATAGATTTCTGAGTAAAATGTATTACTGTTCCATAGAATATCTACTGTCTATTCTTATTCAAAAACACATTTAGAGACAACAACAGTTGCTGTACTAGTACTTGAATTTAATTTGTATTTAAAATAGTTCAGAGCTTTTGCTAAATAGTATAGCTGAGTATGGATATTGACACATACTTTAAATTTGCTGCTCTGTTGTCAGAGTTGCAGATTCATCAGAAGATGTGGTAAGCTTGCGCCCACCTCGCTTCTTTGGTGAAGATGGAGTTATTAGACCATACAGATTAAGAGATGGAGCCGGAAGTCAAATGTTACAGGTAAAGAAAGTGAAAGATAATTTGGAATAACATTTTAACTCATCATATGTTGAAATAAACATTTTACTGAATTTTCCGTTTCTTAAATTCCTAACCACCTCTTCATGTAGTAACTCAGTAGTCAAGAAGTTCCATTTAATTTCTTAAGCTTATGATCACTTTAGTGATTTAGCTTTTGTGATGCAGCTTTTGAAAAAGACACTAATTTATATCAGTGTTTCTGTAAAGGTTTGTGCAAGATTTAGAGCATTTTGAAAGAAGCAACTTTGTGTAGTTAAAAAGTTTGGTTTTTATTTTTGATAAATAGTGATGATGAACACAAATATTTTTTTCAGTAGTTTTATAATATATATTTTAAACATTAAGTTTTTAATGTCAATTTTATATAAAACAGCATTTTAAACAGACTGCTATGCAGCTGACAAAGTTTCTGGTTTTTTTCTTTGTTGAAAGTAAAACTGCATCTTACAGATACTCAAACTTAAGAAATCAAATAGTAATTAATGATTTACATGAATGTAAACAGCGTTTTTAAAATACACGTTGAAGGATTTGCAGTGTGCCAGGGAAATGTTGCAAAGTCATATGGAAATAGCTTCTGGAGAAATAGTTAACAATGAAGTTTACTTTGAAGGTATTTTTTAGACTGTTTTGAGAATTGCCATAGCCATTTGTTTAATGTTAACTTCCAGTTTGGTTGTTTCTGTTTCTTTGGTGTTTCATTAGTGTGGCTTTTGTTTTCTGGGAGAAGGGATTGCCCTGTTTAGGGCATCGCAGCTATGTACCGTTCACTAGTGATCTAGTTCAGCAGACTGTGAAAGCTCTTTGATAGAATGCATCTACCTTTTTTCTGGTGAGGTAGCTGTAACCTGTGCTCTCCAATATAAAGCCAGTGTTATAAAGATATATATTCTTAACTATAGCATAGTTACAAGGTACTGTTCATGAGTGGTATAAACTTTCTTGCTCATTTTTCTCCTTTTTTTTGTAAGAAAATTAATTCCATAACATACTCTTTTGTGTTTCAAAGTGTATCAGTAAAATAGTGTTTGCAAGTCAGCAGAGTCAGCTGTAAAGTGCAGACTTCTCTAGTAGCTTTGCATTGCTTTTGCTTCTTAAATTTGTGTTTGGGGTTTTTTTTTCTGAGAAACCTGTAAAAAATTTTGCACTGCAATATGTAATTCTGTTTTTTTTGTTCTGTGGTTGAGTTCAATACCATCACCATCCTTCATACATATTGTGAAAGCATAAAGGCATTCCTTTGTGTAGTGCCTGTAATACTTTGTGGTGGCAGCCACCATTTGAAAGTAGGTAAATTAGGAAAATAGTATGTTTCAGATTAGGTTGCACTCTGACAGTTCTAAGGCAGAACTGCTCTTGAGGAGATGTGAAAGCTCCAGAGTTGTGATTCTTCCGGTAGACAGTGAAAGGAGAAAATAGTAAATATTTTTCAGACATTAATTTCTGATATATTGTGATTGATGTCTTAAAGTCATTTTATCTTCAAGTGTACTAATGCTTTTGATTCTAAATGTTTTTCATTTTAGAGGTATTTCCTTATCTTGCATGAGACTCAGTGTATTAAATGTCCCCTATCCAAAGCAGTTTAACTATCCAAAGCATGTTTTCTTAAGGTTATTCTCCTGTTTTGTACTATTTTTATGCATACAGGTCTGGTGACTGGCCCCACTGCAGTCACCATATTGGAGCATTTTCAGCAGGTTACTGTAATAGATTGGAATAAAACTTCTTAGCAGTTGAGAGATTATATATACTGATTAAAGTAAATGGGAGATAGGTGATTTCATGTGCTCATACTGTGTCCTGGATTAGGATGTCACTTTAAAATGTGTTTTCTCAGGTTTTATTTTGCTTTAATTAACAAATTTGTTGGACAAACTAACACTTCTAAACTAATATTTCTACTTTCTTCTTCCCTTACCATGCTTTCAGAAAAGACAGGCCTACAGGGAGTGGAATAAGACTCTCAGTAGTAGTGGTGATGATGATGATGATGACAGTTAGGGTAATACGGACTGTAGAAGATAAACATGGCCTTTGTCACTTTCTTTCGACCTTTAAGTACTAAATGGTGCTGTTATACTTCCCACTGAGAAACTGAAATTGTCTGATATTAAATTCTTATTTTCAAAACTGAAAAATACCATGTGGGGGAATAAACTGTATGATGATGATTGCTAGGCAAAGGAGCAAAGAGTATAATACAAATAGTCTTAAAAGTAAAACTGGATATTAGGTGAACATAGTATTGAGTGAAATGAAGAAATAGCAATACTGTGACTACGAGTTTATGTTTCTTTGAAGTGTATTTAATGTTTCTGCATTTACATAAGTATTTGGCAGGTTTTATTTATAATTTGCTAGATGGAATGCTTTTCAATGTGTTTAGTGAAACTTTACTGAGTTGTATATTGATGTTAAAATGCTGTTTGAAGGTTTTATTTCATATTTCAAAAGTATTTTGTCTGTTTTTCCACAATAAACATGTCCAAAGTATATTGAAAATGGATTCATCTGTTCTGTTCTGACATCGTGCCTCATGTTCCCCAGAACTAGGTTATGTAAAAACAGTATATGGCCTATAAGTGTATTTAAAACATACATATATTTCAAAATCAACATTTAATATAAGCCTTTAATTTTTTTTATTTTTCATTTGTTTTACCTTTATTTTTAAGTAGGTATTTTGTGTATCTCTTGAATTCTCAGATCTGTGAGATAGTGGTTTATTTAGTTATTTTTGATCATGACTAACTTATTTGGTTCTTAATATTTTTATTGTTTTCATAGCAACAAAAAATCTACCTCAGAACTAAACCCTATGTAAAATCACAGGTAACTGAGAAAATACTAAGTCTCTTACAAGGTTCTGTGTAGTAAAATGTATGTAACACACAGAAGGATTTACCTTGGTATTTACCTAGAGAGGGGGCAAAAACCCCTAACACCGAACCACTATAATTCTGTATAATAAATTTTACAATATAGCTTTACAAGTTATTTATTTCTTCAGCTGTTTTATTCTGTTTTCCTTGGAATGCGTGCACAGTTTTCTCATTCTTTTCTGAGGAGTTTATTGCTAAATTCTGGGGTTTGTGTTCCATTTTTTAAGATGCCTTGCAATAGATACTTATCAATAGATAGTGTATTAAAAAAACCCTCTTCTGCCAGCATCTGAACAGTCAGAATTGCTGCAAAGCATTAAGAGCTTTGTCTTGCAGATATCAAAATTCTGAGGGAAGAACAATTAAAATCTATAAGACTGCTTATTCTAGCTCTCAAAAGCTGCTGTACTGATGGGTGGTTACAGACCAGAGGCCATTTTGTGAGCATCTCCAAGCACTGAACAACTTATGCTAAATGAAATATAGACACAAGGCTTTGCAGCTGTATGTGCATAGTTTCGCATGTATACACCATGAATACAAAGGCTTACACAGGCTCAAAGTTCCTTTTACAACACTAAGCAATTGTTCTGCTGTAATGCTTCTTTTGTTTTTCAGTGGTAACTTTTCTTGGGTAGACCTTGAGTTTTAACTTTGTAGTCTATTGAGCTAGAATGCTCACAGCTGTTTCTCATGGGAAAGTGTAAGATTCATGTAACTGCTTGTTGCTAAAGGAGAATTGTTGAATCAGCTTATTAAAACAATAGTCTGTATTAATTGTGAAAGGTATAAGAATCTGTAATGAACTCAATAAACTGGCTCACTGGAATCACATTGATTCGTAAAGTGATGAACCCGTTCCTCCGTGAAGTAATGAATCAATGTGATTCCAGTGAGCCAGTTAATTATTGAGTTCATTACTGTACAGCCTAATTTCTTGGGCAATGAACCAGGGAATCTTAGATAGTAAAATCATAGAATGCCAGCTTGGAAGAGACCTCAAGGATCATCTGGTCCAACCTTTCATGGCAAAAACATGGCCTAGACAAGATGACCCAGCATCCGTCCTGCTGAATCTTTTATAATTGTCCAGCGTTGGGGAATCCACAGCTTCCTGGGGGAGATTATTCCAGTGTTTGATTGTTCTCTTTGTGAGTATCTTTTCCTCTTGTTTCCAATCGGAATCCCCCAGGAGTAACTTATATCCATTACCTGTCCTGTTTTCCATGTGATTCCTTGTAGCAGGAGAGTCTTCACCTTCTTTCTAGCCACTCTGTGTACCGGCACATGGTATTAAGGTTTCCCCTAAGCCTTCTTTTCTCAAGGCTGAACAAACCCAGTCCTCTCAGCCTTTCCTTATATACCAGGCTTCCCTGACGTTCAGTGATCTTTATGGCCCTTATCCAGACCCTGTCCAGCCTGTCCTCATCCTTATTGTAGAACAGGGACCAAAACTGAAAACAGTATTAGAACTGTATCCTGAAGGTGTGGGATCATTCTTTGTTCTGCTGGTGATGGCCTTGTTGAAGCTACCCAGTATTTTATTGGCTTTCCTTTGCTGCAGCAGCACACTGTTAACTCATATTGAGCTGCTTTTCACCTAGACTCCTAGGTCCAGCTGCTTCCCAGCTGGATAGCTCCCAGCCTGAGCTGTGCTCATGGATTTTTTTTCCCCAGGACGTTATACTTGTCCTGGTTTGTTCTACAAAATGTTGTTAGCATACTCTTTCAGCCTGTCTCAGTCTCCCTGCAGGCTGGCTCTCCTTTCCAAGGTGTCCACTTCCCACTCAGTTTGGTATCATCAACAAGCTTCATCAGGGTACACTCCATCCCATCTTCCAGATCACTTACAGAGATTCCTGAGGAACCTCACTTGTAACTGATTGCCAGTTTCAAAATGAGCTGTTCACCACCAGCCTCCAGGTACTCCATGCCAGCCAGTTCCCCACTCACCGCACAGGCCACTTGTGTAGGCCATAATGCATCAGTTTCTCTAGGAGGAGGCTATGGAAAACTGTATCAAAAGCCCTGGAAGAAATCCAAGATGACAACGTCCACTGATTGCTTCACATCAACCCAGCAGGTTATTTTGTCACATGAGGCAGTCAGGTTTGTCAAAAAATATTTGCTTGTGGTGAGTCTGTGCTGGCTTTTCCCTGTCGCATGCTTTGTTTAACTTGCTACAGATTTCTCCAGGGCTGAATTAAGACTGATGGGCCCATAACTTCCTGGATGCTCTTTCAAGCCCTTGTTGTGAGTGAGGGTGTCGTTAGCCTTCTTGCAGTCTTGTGGGATGTTCTGCAATCTCCCTGACTTCTTGAATATTACAGAGAGCAGCCTCACGAGGACATCTGCCTGTTAACACGCTTGGGTGCATATTGTTAGAGCCCATTGATTTGTAGAGGTGAAGGTCGTGTAGCAGTTTGCATACCAACACTTCCTTCACTGACAATGGATGTGGTTTTGTGCCAGCCTGGGTTTTTGTTCCAGTGCTGGTGACAGAGGTGAAGGAACTGGTGACAACCTCTCTTTTCAGTGTTGCTGGTGACACCTTTCCTGTTCAACAGTGGCTCAGTATTCTGTTTCTGCTTGTTGTTTACATACCTGAAGAACCTTTCTTGTAGTTTTTGCCATCTCTGGTTGATTTCAATTCGAGATGAGCTTTTGCTCCAGCTGTACATCTGCACACCCTGACAATGTCCTTGTTCTTCTCAACAGATGTTCATTTCCTATTCCATCTCGGGTATACTTTTCTTTTTGTTCTGAGCAGACACAGAAGCTTGCAGTTAAGCTAAAGGGATCTCTTGCTCCACCAACTTCCTTTATGTTTAAAGGGGATGAACAGCTTTTGTGCTTCAGGAGCACAAAATTTTTTACAACCTCACAGCACTCCTGTATCCTCCATGAAAGCTTCCCACAGAATTCCTTCCAACTGAGATAAAGTTTACTTTCTGAAATGTAAAACCTTTGTCTTAATAACTTCAGCATGCTTAGCAGGATCCTAAAATTCACAATATTATCACAGAATCACAGAATCACCGGGTTGGAAGAGACCCACTGGATCATCGAGTCCAACCACTCCCACAAAACACTAAACCATGTCCCTCAGGACCTCATCTACTCGTAACTTAAACACCTCCAGGGAAGGCGAATCAACCACCTCCCTGGGCAGCATATTCCAGTGCCTAATGACCCTTTCTGTAAAAAAACTTCCTCCTAATCTCTAACCTAAACCTCCCCTGGCGGAGCTTGAGGCCATTCCCCCTTGTCCTGTCCCCTGACACCTGGGAGAAGAGGCCAGCTCCTTCCTCTCCACAACCTCCCTTCAGGTATTTGTAGAGAGCAATGAGGTCTCCCCTCAGCCTCCTCTTCTCCAGGCTAAACAGCCCCAGCTCTCTCAGCCGCTCCTCATAAGACCTGTTCTCGAGCCCCTTCACCAGTTTCATTGCTCTTCTCTGGACACTCTCCAGAGCGTCACTGCAGCCAAGGCTATAACTGACAAATACAATTGCAAAGCAGTTTTTCTTGGTTTGTGAGTAGTAAGTCGAGCAGTGCCTTATTCCTCTTCGGCACATCTAATATTTGCCTGAAAAAGCAGACAACAGGAACTTGATGGATGACATGGAAGCTGTTGTAGTGTTCTTCCAACAAATATCTTTGTAGTTTAAATCGCCCACAGGGACCAGCTTCTGTTGACATGAGGCTTGCTTAAGTGACCCAAATGTGGCTTCATTGGCATTGTTACCTTGTTTTGGAGGTCAGTAGCAGATGCCTGCTATAAGATCCACCTTGGGAGATCATGACTCTGACCTTGACCCAGAGGCATTCGATAGGGCTTCCACAATTGCCATAGTTGACTCTATACATTCAGTGTTCTCTTTAACATAGAGTGCAACTCCTCCTCTTCCCTGCCTGTCTTTACAAAACAGCTTATAGCCATCCATTGCAATCCTCCAGTCATGCAAGTTATACCATCCTATTTCAGTTATTCCTATGATATCATTTCTTTCTGACTGGGCATGAAACTCCAGTTCCTCCAGTTCCCCAAGCTGTGTGCATTGGTATAGAGATACTCAAATACATGGCTTTAATCTCACAGATAAAACAGAGGACAAACTCAACTTGAGAGCTTGTTTTAGCTGAAACTACTGATGCTTTAGATTTCTGTGGATCATAAATACTCCTTACTTTGTAATAATATCATCTCAAAAGGACGTCTTGCAGAAGCAGATGAAAGAAAGCATTGTAATGTATTACTACCTTGAAGTTTGTGGAAAGGATTTTGAATATTTCAGATACAAAAGGAACTCAGGTATTTTTTTCAAGAATGTATGAAGTTATTTTGATTATAAGTTATGAGAACAGACAGGTTATCCCTAAAAGTTGAGGAACTTGTTAGGTACAGTTTTATGGCAAGGCTGCTGCTGTGTTTTATTAGCTTTACTCGATTCTGAAAACTTTGAATATGTTAAATGACTTTTTCTTTTTTTCTTTTTGGTGTTTTAGTGCAATTTCTTTTTTTACCTATACAATTCTGGTTTTATTTGTAATGACCTCCCTTACAAGGTCACACATATCAAGTCTCTAAAGAACCTACTTTTTTTCTCACTCTGAAACAGCTTTAGAAAGAAATGTAATTATTTTTTGACTGAAAAAGCATCCCTGCAAAAAAACCAAGAATTTGATTTTTAGAAATATTATACTTTTCTATCAAGTTTGTGTAACTTTTTAGGGTTTTTTAAAATTATAATTCTGTGAGTAGAATTGTAATTTTGTAGTTACAAAATGTGGAAGTGAAATTTGGCATGAAGTACTTCTGGGACAGGTCTTGCTAATTCAAGTTCCACTGCAATGTAACTAAAAAGAGTTCTTTCCTTACTCAGTAGACTGAGGCTGTAGAATGCTAACCAAAAAAACCCCAAACAATTGCTAGCACAGCTGGCAAATACAATTTTGCACCCTTTGTCATTCATGGAGTATAGTTCTATTTTTGAAATTTTTATATTAATAAAAAAATTCAGACATTGTGTATAAGTTTTCTTATTTGATTCTGCCTTTAATCAAGCTTCCTCTGAATATACATTGGGAAAATAAATAATTTGGATTTTAGATAACAAGATGTTGTAGTATGTGGAATATTAGGGTTTAATTTCTCTCTTAGGTTATGTAACCAAAACCTGTCAAAATTATAATAGTTAACCCAAACTTATGGTCTTTAAGGCACAAAAAATGAAAAAAAAAACCCAAACCAATCTAGACATACTTTTTTTTCAGCATTTAAAATAACATATAGAAAAATACAGACCATCTTTTCAAATGCTTCCCACCCCCCATTCTTTAATGCATTTTAATAGTTGGCTGCGCATCTTTTTTTCTTCATGTTTTCAGTGGTGCGTTGAATTTGAAGTCCAGTACTGCTCTTGCTGAGAAGTCCAGGATTAAGTTCAATCCTTTCAACTCAGGTTGACAGTTTTCTGCTGTGAGCTACAGAACAAGTTGAACAACATATTTATGCATATTTATGTATTGAGGGATCAATTATATATTCTTTCATGTGTGATTTATATCAGGTGCTTTGGTAGAGCGCAGTAACGATCTTGCTATAAGAGTTATCAGTAGTAAATTGGTGTATGGTGTATATTCTAATGAATAGATGCAAGTCAAATGCTGAAAGGGATGAAGGTTGTAAATGAAGAATAGAAAATTTAGGCAGAAAATTTAGAAGTAATTACTGTTCAGTATTGGCATAGATTGTTACCTTTGCAAGTGGACCATGCACCATTTTCCTGTGCTTTATTTCCCAATTAATGTCTGTTATCTACAGAATGAAGATAACTTGAGTTTATGATCTTTGATGTATAACTGACAATGAGTAGTTAGCACATACCACATGTTAGCAATACTTTTGTTTTGAGCAAATCACTTGTTTGTCTTAGTACAATAAAATACTTTTTGTGGAATTTGGTGGACATTGAAATAGCTTTTGTTTAGGATTGCAACCTGCATGAGTGTTAAACACTGTAATTCCATAATGATTTTCATAATTCTCAATTCATTTTTGATAGTGTGAGTAATTTACAGTGGGGTGACATGGCAGGGAGAGACTCAAATCAGAGGCATGGCAGCCCCTAGACAAAGCCTGAATAAGAAGTTTCTAAAAAAAAAAAATAATCCCAGGTTTTGAAGACCTTAATTTCTCATTTCTTATGCCATTCTTCTTGCTGTTTGCATCCTGCCCCTTAGACTACCTCTTGCAGAAGTGAATTCAAGAAGTGTCCCACCCAAGTACACCCATGATCAGTATTTGTGATGATGTAGCCCAACAGAGTTGGGGTGAGAGAAATAATCTGAAGTTTCTGAGAGCTTCCAATTGTCTGAAATTTCTGAGAGCTTTCTGGAAAGCTATCTTTTTGGAACCTGTTACTCAAATATTCTTGCATTTTAGTCAGTACGTAATAAGCATCTATGAGGGAGGGTATCAGTTAAAAAAAAATCTCTTTGGACAAGTGGAGTTACCCATGTGGCCAAATTTCAAGTTGTAGTATAGGCCTGCTTAAGTGGTTTTGTTTCACAGTGGTGATGAATACTTATTGCATGTGTTTTTTTCTGTTTTATCTGTATTGAGAACTAGCCTGCATGTTTTTAAATGACAGCCTACATATCTGAAGTAATATGTTTGTACTTAATGGTTTATTGAATCATACATGTTTACAGTGATCTGGTTTTTTTCCGATTTCTAACAGATGGGAAGTATGCAGTCATGTTGCTGTTCCCATCTAAGATGCAGCAGTCTTAATCTGATCACTACTTTAACCACTTATTGCTCAGAAAGCCAGAAATCCAATGGTTGACAAGTCATGTTAAAGTTACAGGGCCTCTTTTTAAAAATTATTCTGCTGTTATATTCTAAATATTTAAAATATTATAAATTTATTACCTATTACAGAATATCCTGCTACAATATTCACAGCAATTGCAGGAAAAAATTAAGTAAGTTCATGGGAAACACAAGGATATAGAGAAGGGCTAAGCTTTATCTCAAGTGCTTTATTTAGTCCCACTGTATTCATGATAGTGGGCTCTAATGTCCACTTAAGTATAGGTTTATTACCAGATTTAATTGCTTCAGATTTTTGTAAGTGACTTGACATAAATTGGGATATGAATCCTTATTTCTTTTGTTGTCTCAGGACTGTTTTAGTCACAAGAAATTGGGCCTGTACTAAAAATATGCAGAAAAGTGAGTCTTGAAACATACTATATGCTCTGTTATAATTTATACTTTTCGGGGATAAATAAATTTTACGCACTAAATTACTGCATTAATTTGTACTAGTGTATTCGAAATTATAAAACTTTTATCTCGTTTTAGAAAATTGAAAATGGAAGATTTGCAAAACTCAGATACATTGCGCATGCTATGGTCAACAATACAGATATGCTAATGGTGACAAAAAGGTAAACTGTTTTCACTGTAAATAATAATAAGTACTTAAAACTGTTTTATCATCAAAGTATATATGCCTTGGTAATTGTTGATCTGTAGTCATGCTTTGATCTGCATGTCATTTTGTATGTAAATAAAAAAATGGGGAAGGCATGCCTATTATGCTTGTTCAACAGTGATATTGTTCAGCACAAGAATCTGTGATTTTGAGTGTCAGTTATTTGTGTGAAAGGAGAGAAATGGAATGTTATATATCTCTTTAGGCTGAAGTCAATGGAACTGTATAAATTAACATGTTGAAGGACAAAGGATAATTACAGGAACAGACTCTGTGTCTTAACAGTGGAGTATGAGGCATCCTTGCCCAGTAAAAAGTCTGTACAATTTCTTGTAGAAGTACAGCTAGAGGCAGTGTTAGAGTTTCACTATAAAACATAGTACTTTACATAAAGTTAGAAGAAAGTGGAAAATCCACTCTTTTGGAAAGTATGCTGTATGGTCATTATTTGTTATTAGATGAGATCTCTTCTGGAACAGTGAATGACTTCACTAGAGCTAGAGTAGTTTGATAAATTTTAAGTATTTTTACATTAAATTTGAAATTATTATTTTCTGTTGTCTAGTGGTGTGTTATTTGTGACAAAAGGGACATTTGGACAGCTGACGTGTGAGTGGCAATACACTTTTGATGAATTTACCAAAGAACCATTTATTGTTGATGGCAGAAGATTACGGATTGAAGCAAAGGTATGTTAATTTAATCATGTTTTTTGTTTTTTTTGCGTTAGTGTTTATAACATTCAACTTAATTCCTGTTTCTTGATCTCTCTTCTAGTTGAGGTGCAGTCCCAGAAGGGAGTTGAAATTTGATATTAACACACTCCTCAAATAACTAGCTTCTGACTATTCTAAGAAGAATAGTGACTTGGTGTTCACAGAGGAAGTTACTCCTTGAACCTTAGAAATTTGTTTTCTTTCAATATGCCAGTTTGTGATACATTCATAGTTTGGAAAACAGTGATATAACAAAACTATTTCAGAAAATTGCAGAGTATTTTTACATGCTCCTGCACTGTGGGAATATACCAATATGTGGAAATCTACCTGGTTGTGATCCAAAAGACAGAAATATATGAGAGCAATACATTTGCATGTGCTGTGCTTCAAGGATTTTTTTTCCCATTTGCTAGTAATCTTCAAAAGTATAATAAGGTATTAATGTCTTCATAAAAACTGTGATGACATATGCTAATACCTTTGAATGCAACTTGAAGAATGTTGCTCTCAGTAGCAGTTTTTCTCAAAATTTTCTTTCCCTGGTATATTGGCAAAGGACATACAAAGATGACTCTTGGTGACTGAAAGTACTTAGAGAAGCAAAGTTCCTTCAGAAAAAAAAAAGTTCTTAAATTCTTGTTGTGATGGTCACCAAATTTATTTTTAGTCAATACATTTAACCTGCCAGTGTTTTGGTTTGTTTCTGTTTTTAACAAACTTCATATGTGTAGTTACAGATCTCGGTTGCCAGGTCAGTCTTGACAGCTTACAAAGTCATTCAGTTTTTCACTCAGATTATTTGTTTCTGTTGCAGAGAGCATGAAAGGCAGAGCCATATTTTGGTTTGTAATCCTCCAAACTGGATTTCTGACTGCAAGTGAGCTTTTACAGGACAAAATTCTTAAGAGTTTCTGCCATTTTAGACAATGCTGAATAACGTAGCCATCTTTACCTCTATACAGCAGTCATTTCAGTCCATTCACATGTCTGCAGTATGGTCTTTATTGAAATCTATGGTTGAAAACTGTATTTGCAATGCACTGCTTGTCTTTTATTTCTGAAGACTAAGTTGCTGTTTTCACTACCTAAGATCACTATTTGCAAGTCAGTATTGGTGGAATGTCCACCCAGGTAATGTAAGTGAAAACTTGCAATCTTAGGGAAAATTGAATTTTATTACCCCACCTACTCCATTATCTGCCTTCCATTCCTACATACTTTTTTAGTCCAGCCTCCAGGAACTCCATAATAAGAAGGGAAGTCTGTTATTAGTAGAGTGTTCCACTTCAATGTGCTTTCATGCAGAAAATTAAGTTTCTCAGGGCTTGTGCATGCAATTTTAACATATTCAGATTAGTATACTGGATACACATTGCTGTCTGAACCATATAGCTGCCTTAATGGTAAATAACATCTTAGTCATAATATTTGAAGAATCACTGCTTGTTTTTTGTGTTTGTGTTTTATTTTTTTTATTTTAGGAACGAGTTAAGTCTGTGTTCCATGCCAAAGAATTTGGAAAAATTATTAATTTTAGAAGTCCAGAGGATGCAAAGGTAACGTCAAAACATTACTACAGTTATGCTATGCTAAATTTGGTTTAAAAAGTATAACACACATTCTCTACCTGAAACTACTTTGTATCTAAAATTCAGTATTTGCACACAGCTGTTACACAGATGGGCGTAGCAATGATCTATTTACTACTGAATGTGAAGAATAAATGGAATTCCAGGAACAAACTTTTCATTACATAAATCTTTGGGGTTATAACTGTCTTTCAGATGGCTGATTTAAGACCACTGCTATGACGAAAATAAGCAAGAATGTGAATTATAGTAGTGTGTTTTAATTAAAAAATATTTGCAAATTACTCCCGGTTTAATTCTGGGAACCAGGGGAGTGGGAATGTCATTCTTTTGTTCCTCAGTATACTCTTTTGATTGAAGAATGAAGAAAATCTCTAAAAGAAACACAAATAGTTTTTGCAGAGAGTGCAGGCAGTTCAGGTCTGATACCAGAACTATGAGGGCAGTCAGTAACAAAAGTTCTGCCTTGCTTTTTTTAGTGCAGCTAATTATTTTCCCAAACATTGAATTAGTTTTATATATATAATCCACCAGTGTGATGTGTTACCCTGGGACTACTCTTTGACAGCCTGCAAACGTTGCATTATCTCAACAGTTTAAGTTGGTTTTGTCGTAATGAGGGTTGCAGAGGCAGAGTTTGGGTCCAGTAGTCTGTGTGGGAAGGGAATCCCATCTATGGCCCAGCTAAATTTGGAACAATATCAGAAGTCAAATTAGTGCATGGTATTATGTATGTCATAAGTCTTAAGCAAGGAAAAGAAAAATGAAAATGTTGTGTGTCACTTTCAGACAGGCTTGGTAAGGAATGTGATTTTATCTTGGAGAGGGAATACTTAATGAATTCATTTAAAAATTGCCATCAGGGCCGTAGAGGGTATCCTACCGAAAGTCTTTGAGAGTCACTTCTGGGCTGTTTAGCCTATGCCTCACTTCTACAATTCTGACACTTGAGTTTGTGTACCTAGAGAGACAACAGGGAGAAAAGTGTTTTAGGAACAGTGAAAATGAAACTTGCACCCTTCATAGTTAAAGGAGTGTAAGGTCATTTCAGTGATGCTACTGAATGTTGTGTCAGTCTAGTGGACACTACAAAGTTGTTCCATCTGTAAGAAATGCTGTATTCTGATGTTTTCAGTAATTTTTTGAATGGCCAATTCTTCCTTCAAACCTTCATCGTCCTGCTGAACAGAAGGTTTGGTTTCCTTGAGGGTGGTGATCTTGCCATGTAGTGGAAGGGATACTAAAGATCTGTAACACAGTACATGATCTGGTAACAGAATCTGATTTGTAATAGTCCTCTCCTCTTCCTTGAAAGCATTACACAACTTTCTTATGGCAAATCCATCATATAACTTTTATTTCCTTTCCTAGGTTTCCATGTCACTGTCTTTNAACTAATTTCTTTGTGTTCAGTAAATGCAAATTCAAAAATCCTGAAAAGAAACTCAATATAGTGAAAGAAAGCTTCTTTCCAAATAACTGTATTGTCCCATTTCTGCAATGTATTCTTGTCCTGTCTTCTGCTCTGTCGTCATTTGTGATTTGTCTAGTTGTAGACTACTGCAGAGCATTAATAATTATGTGGGTGAAATCATGATGTCATTTATTTTTTAAAAATATCATTCATTCAAATACAGACCAGGAAACTGAAATATCAACTTAGTAAGTTTAATTAGTTGTGGTACTCGATGTCAGATATTGGTACAAGAATTCCTCCACTTTTTTGTATGAAAACTGAACTTCTATAATCTCAGTAGAATTTTGAGCACTGTGTTAAAACTTATGAAGAGAGCACGTATTGAAGTGTCGGACCAACCCAATCTTAATTTTCAGCTGCTTTGTATTGGTTTTACTGAGTAAATGCTTTTCCTTTTCCTCACACAGTGGATTCTTTCTAAGCTGGAAGAAGTGAGGGAGACTCAGCCAAAATTGTAATGAATGAAGATGCACAAAAATACAGAGAATACTGAACAGCTACCATTTAATTCCTTTTTAACAAGCAAAACTCTTTGAATATCATCAACAAAGGAAGAATTGGGAGGGAAGGATGATTTATGAAATTGTTTACTGCAGTTGCAACAGTCTGTGACTATATCACAAAAATAGGTGACCTTATGTTACAAAAATCTAGTGATAAAAAAAATCTGCCAAGTTTTGTCTTGTTTCGGTTTTTTTAAACATAAAAATTCCTGATTTAATTTTTTATAAATACAGTGTAAAATTAATTTGTTTTAGCATGATATTTGACATTGAAATTGAACTCTAATAATTCTTATGATACTATTAAGAGCAAATACTTCAGGTTTTGCTTGATTCTGAAAATCACTACTTATTTTCTGTCTTAGTTTTCATATGACTTGAAGCTGTGCTGAAATTAAAACTTCTTTATCAAAGGAAATGTTAACATAATATTCACTAGTCTTATAACTCAGATTTTTAAGGAGGAGGGCACTGACCAGACAAGTCTAGTTTAGGTGACCACAGGAGTGGCTGCTTGCTTAATAATCATGTTTCCTTTTGTAAATTAATAGACCAGGTCACAATGAATTTACAATACAGTATCACTTTTATTGTATAAACTTTTTTATATTCTACTCAAGGAGATGTTGCAGCACCTCTGTCAATATTCATGGAAAATATAAGTTTACAGAAATGTCTAATGGGAAGAATTAATATATCTGCACTAAAAAATATCTAAGTCTGTTATTTTAAATAAAAGTTATTAATAGTCGTGCAGCTCAAGGAGTTTATGGGGTTATAAATGCACTGTTGCATACCAAAAATAAATGCCTTGGATTACACAGTATTGTGTGCTAAACAAGTGACTAATAAAGTCAAATTTCTATTAAATAACATGTAATATTACACAGTTGCTTTTGTGAACTTTTCTTACCTAATGGAATGTTTTTGTTTCATATCCAGACAGCAGAACTCTAATAGGGAGAGCTTGAATGTGTGGAATTCTGTGTATTTCTTAGATACAGTACAAATAGTATTGTTGAATAACCATTTACTGGAGGTGATATAAGTAGTATAGGAAACAGTATACTGTTACATGAAGTTTTCCATAAATTCCCATTTCACAGTCTTCAGAATATCTGGTACATACAGTAAGTACCTACTGCCAAAACATTCTTTCTGAACAATTGTTTGAAACATTTATAGCTACATGGCTTAAGCTACAGGATTGCTGATGGTGCTTGAAATATCCTAACTGTTGCATTACTGTAATATCTAAAATGACTAGCATGCTAACATACAATTGCGGTACCTTAATTTACTCTAGGTCTTGTTTTTGGTGTTGAGTAATCATTTAGCAGATTACAAAATATATGCAGTTCTGTAATTTTTCCCAGAAATTGTAAATTGAGTCAAAAGATTGTAAGAGAACTCCGAACTATGGCAATGACTGTGTTACTCCACTTGTTTGTACACCAAGCACGTACCAAGAGTATGAACTCAGGTTATAATCATACCAAACTATTCTAATAGAATACTTTGCCTTAGGTAAGTAGTGTTATTAGTTGCACTGAGTAGCATTCTATACTTGGAATTTTTTTTTCATTATCACTTTTCGTCTTAGGCATGGTAGTTCAAGTAGTAGCCTTATAATGATCTTGATTCTTGACTAAGGTGTTGTCTCCTCCTCTCTCTCTATCCCCAGTGTTTCCTAAGTATCTACTGCAACATTCACTTCTACTAACCTTTGCATGTACTTCATATGTTATGATTCATGTAGCTTTTCAGTATACCCTATTTGAAATACTTTTTCTTCACAGAACCTCTGTATCAATTATTGTTATCTTTTTTGTTTCTTTATTTTCTTTCATGTCTTTTACTAACAAACTCATAGTTTGAGTGATTCTCAACTCCCAACTGGCTCTTCAGTAATATTTCAACAATTTAACCATTAATGTTGATTTATTTTAAATGTGTGTGTCTGTGCTTAAACTCTTTTTTGGGGGAAATGTAACAATTGCCTCAAAAATTGCATTTTTCCTGTAGAGTACAAAATATTTTGATCTTCCATGCTAACTGAAAGCCTTAACACAAGAACTAAAACACTGGAAGTGCTCGAAAGTCAACATGGGAGCTTTCTCTCACCTCTCTCCTTGTCTCCACAACATGATTTTCTGTAACTCCCTTTTTCTAGTCAGTAAATTGTATCTTTTTCCTTTGTTTTTTCCTAATGCTTTCTCCATAGAGTTGTGAATTGTGTCTGTGAAGAAATGGCACAATTATGTTCTCTGTTTTAGGTACACATCAGGCTGGGGCAAGGAGAAAGGTATTCAGGCTTCTGCCATTGTGTAATTTTATGGATTAGTCTAAGTCGTTTGAGATGTCTGCTCTGCTGTGCCTCTTTTCTTATTTCAATATTAATATTTTTTTCAAGAAGAAGGCAGAATAGATTATTTTTTACTAAAAATGTATATGCTATTAGACAAGGGGATCTCAGTGGAAAAAAAAAAAAAGTAGGCATTTAGGTCTGCCCTCTGTGGTGTTGAAAAGTATATCATGGCCTTTACTGAAGAACAGTTTATCTTCTAGACGAATGTTACCTAAACTTAATACCTTTGGGAAATGTCATTTGGGTTCTCAGTAGTAGTTCGTTAAGAGTTAGAATTACCTCTAAGGAACTGATAATAAACCAAACATAAAATCAAATATGCTAGACACATTGCTGAAACATTTCTAAGTGTCTTTGTTCAGCTGCATGGCTTTGAATGGCATGGCTTTCTTGGTTTCTACACTCCTCTACACCCTTTCACCCTCAGACTCGTTTGTCGCCTTGAATAAACTGAAACTGAATTTTATTCGATTCTAATGTGATTATTATTTGTTTTCTTTATGTATTGTTTTAATTAACAAGTAGAACAGGTACTACTATTACTGAATGCCATAAGTAATTACATAGGTAGAAATTGATAAAATAAGTCAAATCCCATCTCTGAGAACACAAGGTCAAGTTTCTGATGCAACTGTCTCAGTGAAAGCAGAATATAGAATTTGGTCTTTACCTGTGGTTTATTAAAAGGACATATTTTTAGTAACTGGATTTATATTTGTAAGCTCCTTTTAAAACATCGTTTGCTGCATTGAAAAAAACAGATTCTTCTGAAATTTTCTTTTCCTCCCCAAAAAGTTCTGTAGATAAACCATTAGCTGTTTATTATCTCTAGCACTTTACAAAATACGCTTACATTTCCAAACAGATCACTTTAAGGATCTTTGTTCCTTCTGCATTATTTTTAGCTATGTATCTCCAAATAACAAATACCACATGCCAGTCAAGAAAAGATTAGTATTACTGTGCAATGGTAATTAATATTTAACACTTAGAGCATATTCTTGAATTCAAACTGCAAACCCTAAGTTTCCTAATTAGTCTGCTGATGTGAAACAGTTTAAATAAATACATAACATACCTTAATAGGATGGTCTTCTGGCTTGTTTGCAAGTATTTAATGATACAAAGTGCTTTTGAATTATTTTTTGAGCAACAATGGTTAGTTTAGGACAGCAAATCTGAAGACTTGGCTATGATGTCAGTACTTCTGAGGGTGGGTAGTATGACATTTTCAGTGATATAAGCACAGACATGCTGTTATGTTCCATGCTTTCTCTTACTCATTCTTGGCTGCTTCTCTTTCAGCAAGTGGCAGTATAGCCTGTACCTTATCATAGGGTGTACTGCACTGTTCCCTCAGTATTTATTACTGCTATTCTGTAGTGTGGGCACAACATACAGGTCACTGTCCTTCCATAACAACAAAAAAACCCCATTAAAGCAGTGTAAGAAGAGGATTCTACTTCTTATTCCAGCACTTAAGAAAGAACAAATGAATTAGATGTTACAGACTGTTTTCTTCTTAGCAACCAAAAGCAGCCCTGGACATAAATTACTTTTTTGTACTGCTGGACAAAAGGGAACTCTGCCGTTTAATATGTGAACGATAAACATTTTTCGATGGGCAGTGAAAGGTCAGGATGTGCTTTTCACAGGATTGAATTATGAGAGCTGTTAACCTGGCTGAATATACAGATGCAGTATGCAAGCTGAAAAATCAATGTAACATGCTTCTTTTTCTGTACTGCATAAAAATTGCTATTTCTTGCTGACCATAAAAACTATGTCTATAATTTCTTCTTGGAAAAATGGAATTTTCATGTATTAATGTGCTGAGGAGAACCTCAACACATCTTTTGGGCTGTATTACTGCCAATAACAGACTGTTCTACTAAAACAATCTTCTTAATAGTGTTGCTGGGTTAGCTTTATTGGATGGCAGAGAGTACCATGAAGTTTGCATGAGTAAAAAAGATTTTTGAGATTCCCCTAAGGTCTTTATTATTTTGTCTAAGAATTTTTTACTCAGTGAAGAATTCTCTGGCCAGAGAGTGGAGGAAATGGGAAACTGACTGGAAATCTTCTAGAGGACAGGCTTTTTTATAATCCATGCAAAACTACCTGTGAAGCTCAAAGACATGAAAATGCAAAGTATAAAAACCAGCTTATGTTAGTAACTCAGAAGAATTTAAGGCCTAGATTATCACAGTCACCTGCAGGTGATCTCTTGAGTTCCTGTGGCAGTGAATGCTGAGAACGTTTGATAAATGCCACGCATAGATATTAAATATATTGCATAGTTCCACTTCGTGTGTTCAATTTCATGAGGAAAACTAACTGGTTTAAATATGACTTTTTAAAGATAGTGTGGGGTAAATGCTTACCTGAGTGTTCTGGAAAGTGACAAATTAGATGAGAATACATGATTTTTTTTTCTCGCAAATCTTTATTTAAAGACAGAATGAATGAAGAATTCAGAAGCCAAGGATAGATAGTGATAGTTTTAAAGAAGGCCTTGCTGTTTTCTGTCTTCCATTCAATTCTACAACAACAAAACTTAACTGGAAATTACATCCTTTAGACGGTATCATATACAAATCATATCATCCAGAGATCATAGAAGTTTTTTTGAAAGCTTTTTTATAAATACTGTTTTTATTAAACACAATTGCAATGCATTGGTTGACCATTACTCTTGATGTTCTATATCCTTGTATTCACTGGGTATTTTATCACCTCTATGAATGGCATGATGGCATGTGAAACCAAGCTAAGCCTTAATAATAGAAATTATTTTAATTCTTCTATGAGTTAGTGAGCAGCCATGGACTGCTGCTCTATATGAAAAGCTCTTCAGACCTCACAGTGATAGCTGAAGCAGAGTGTATCAGGTCTAATACAGTTAACACAGCTGAAGATTAAGACCATATGTACTCATTTATACAAATAATATAACCTGTCCATTTCAAGAGAGTTCTAAGGAACACTGCATTTAGAAATTGCTGTTTGGAGTTTCTGGAAATGACAGTCAGCTTGTTATTTATTTCCTAATGTCCAAGGTAAGCCTAACAAAATTTTCAAGACAGTGAAAGGAAATAGAAAAAAAGTTGTCCAGGCATTGAAAGATGACAGGCAAATTTGAAAACTGTTTCAGCTACACTACATGTTGTGACACTTCAGCAAGTGAAGTAGGGTATGCTTTTCGCAGTTCAAACATGTTGAAGAAGTGATCTGTAAGGGCTTTTAGACTTTAGAGTTTGAATGGTACTACTTGTGTTTGAATGACTGACATTTGAAGGAATTCTTTTGCTGCAGGCTGTTAATCAACCACTACCACAAGTAATGCAATTCTACCAATATGCTTCTACCTGATTGCCTACTGTTTTCTTTTTTGCACCCTTCTCTACAACATCTGGTTATTGCTGATGACAGCACTCTATAGCAGATGAAGACATGTGAATGCTGCCTTTACTAAAAAGTACACATCTCTTTCTGTACCTTGTCTACCCCTACTCCTTACCTTGTCACATTCTGCCAACACTTGATCATAATAACTTAATGCAACTAAAAATTATGGAAGTAACACTTCCAAAACAATGGATCAACCTCCTTTCTGTCCATTTTCATAAGATACTTGAAGTATAGTCAAAGCACTTGTAATAATGCTTATCTGGGATAAACTTGAACTGTGAAGAGTGTATCTTAATATCTTCTACGTTCTATTTAACATTTAAACTTGATTGACTTGCTGTAGTGCTACAACTTTCACTGTTCTTTAGTGGTGGTGTGGGTTAATCCTGGTGGTCAGGTAAGCACAATGCAGCCACTTAACCTCCCCTCTACACTATGGCTGGGCAGGGAGAGAGGAAAGAAAGAGTAAATGCAATAAAACACGTATTAAGTATTAAAAAAGAAAAAAGTTTTATAAGTGAAGGGTAAGTGGAAGAAGAGGTAAAGAAAACACAAGTGATGCAAAAGCAACCACTCACCATGTCCTGTGTATAGGCTGATGCCCATCCATTTCTTGAGAAAACAATGGCCAGACTCCCCAAAGCCCCTTCTATTTTTTTATTATTAAGCTTGACTTTATATGGCATGAAGTAAGGTCTTGGCTAGTTTATGTTATCTGCCTGGCTGATACCACTCCCAGCCTCTAGGTCGCCTCACAGCCTATTCACTTGTTGGGGCAGAGGAGTGGAGAAGGCCTTGGTGCTGTGTGAGCACTGTACAGTAAAAGCTAAAACACTGTAATATGGTCGGAACTGTTTTGGTTACAAATCTAAAACACATAACCATATCAGCTAATATGAAGAAAATTGAGAATAAACTTTATCCTCGCTAGGCTACTTGAGGCACAATGCAAAACGTAATTCTGGGTTTTCTTTTGTGTTGGTAGAAGTTTTAGCAAAAGCAGAAGTAAACACATTCAATTTTGGTTTCCCACACACTGTAAAATCTCCCTCTTCCCTCCCTCCCCTAAAAGAATAACAACCCAGTGTAGTCATATCTTAGTACTCAAAACAATCAAAATGCTCACAAATATCTTAGTTCCAAATAAAATTCCTATGGTTTTGCTGACAGTTTAGTAAGTCCCTCACATTTTGTCCAGGTCAGTGTGTTCCCTGGAACATTCCATTTTCCAAGAAAAAAACAACAAAATAGTTAGGCTGGCCTGACCATATGTTATCAGAATAGATTCTGGTTTTCAATTGTAACTCCAGGCAGGTGTTTGTTCATGCTGAAATAGGCGGTTATGTGGAAGAACATATAAATCCAGCAATTTGGAATTTTTTTAAAAAACCCTTTACCTTGCAGAATCAGTTGCCCCCTGTGTTGCAATAGATTAATAACTTGCAAGCAGGTAAAATAACTTTAAAGTGATTCTCAGACTTTGTTTCAACTTGGAGTGCATTTGTTTCTCTTAGTTTCACTGAACATGCATATGTATACTTTACATAGAACAGAAGCATCTCCTATCATGACCCTCCACTTTTTTTTTCCTTTCGTTTAACTCATCCTTCCCTCTGTGTCTCCATCTCCCTTCCCTAACTTTATCTAACTGAAAGCTGTAAATTCACTTGAGGTCTTTATCGTATCTATTAGGGTCTTCTCTTCCAAAGAGTTACAGTCAGGAGGCAAAAAATATTTGATTTAAATAGAATTAAACTACATCCAGATATGAGCACTTATATTATGACACATACCTTGCCTCTGCACTCCTCCATCCAAGGCTTTTAACTAAACTAATAGTTCAGAATACACAGAAACTGAGCTATTTGAATTGCAAAGCTTTTTTTTCATGTGACGTACATTTCAAAAGGAATGTTTTGGAACCTACTTCAAGTTACTGTATTGACCTTGGAGACTGAAAGTGCTGGAAATGCATGCAACACACATGGAATGCAAAAGTTTAAAGGACCTTAAAAGTAAAGTTGCAGCAATTACTTCTGTAATTGTATACTGAACCATTTGACGGTCAGTCTTACCTAAATATAATATTTTCTAAGTCAAAAGGATACTCAATAATTCCTGTAGTTGCCACTCGAACTCTTAAGTTTCTTGCTGAGAGTTGGCACAAATGAGGGCACAGCAATACAATTAAGGTCAGTAAGATAACTGCAAAGTTAAATACACAACAGAAACAAGATTAATGCACTATCAATCATAGATTAATCACACAGATGCAATACTGAAGTACTAATGAGCAATCACAGAAGTGTTCCCACAGAAGTAACTAAACAAATTGAGTTTTGAAAGGCCTTAGTGCAATTGTTGCAGGTGTAAAACAATAAAACCCTTTCATAGAATCATAGAATAACCAGGTTGGAAGAGACTCACTGGATCATTGAGTCCAACCGTTCCTATCAAACACTAAACCATACCCCTCAGCACCTCGTCCACCTGTGCCTTAAACAGCTCCAGGGAAGGTGAATCAACCACCTCCCTGGGCAACCTGTTCCAATGCACAATGGCCCTTTCGGTGAAGAATTTTTTCCTAATGTCTAACCTGAATCTCCCCTGGCGGAGCTTGAGGCCATTCTCTCTTATCCTCTCCACAACCTCCTTTTAGGTAGTTGTAGAGCACAATGAGGTCTCCCCTCAGCCTCCTCCAGGCTAAACAACTCCAGCTCTCTCAGCTGTTGTTCTCCAGCCCCTTCACCAGCTTCGTTGCTCTTCTCTGGACTTGCTCCAGAGCCTCAACATGCTTCTTGTGGTGAGGGGCCCAGAACTGAACACAGTATTCAAGAAGATAAGTCTTCAACTGAGGCTTGTATGTACATCTCAAGCAGAATAATACTGGTCAAGAGATGATCCCTGAGTGTTCCATAGACAATCAGCTCACACTCAAAATTATTTTCTTTTAATTACCTTTATTCTTGTCCCCAAATAAACATCAGAATTACAATTTGAACACAAGTATAAATATCAGTGTTATACCTAAGCCCTGTCAGTTCATCTGTGATGCTAATATTGCTCACAAATGTGAAAGGTTCCTAGACAGAATTCAGAAAAGTATTTAATGGAAGGTCTTACAAACATTAGTCCTTCAAACTTAAATATTTTTAACATAAAAGATGACACATCTAGTTTCTCATCTCCCCATGCAATCACTCACCACTTTACCCCCTTAGTTTCATAAGTGCTTTTCATGACTGGGATTAAATTCTAACATGACATTCATATACCTCAATAAATGAGCTGTGTATGAGAAAACCAATGCCCAGTATTCCTCTTCCCTCCACTAGAAGGCAACATTAGATCACAGAAAATCCTAGAAGACCTACAGAAAGCATAAGGTGTATTCCAAGTCATACAACACAGTGGTAGCACAAACTACCTTTATTTCAGCACTAATTCCCCCCTTTTCCTTTGCTGGAAGAGGGAGAGTGTCAATATATTGCCTCCTCGCTGCCCAAACATTAGAGCTTCAAAATAAATCGTACAGTTAATGTTGCCACTTACTTAGAAAAGACTTCTTAATAGTAAAAAATTTCCTCCTCTCCAGTAATGTAGTAAATTGCTATTGAGAACTCAATTGTAATTAACAGTAAAAGGAAGATTTAATGTAATTTAAAATAAATAAATATCAGTTTTGGCTGATTTATTAGAAAATGAGACTACAGTATATGACAAAGTGGCATCCTTGTTCTTAAATAATCCTATACTGAAGAAGGGATACAAACACCTATCAAGAATGATAATGCCTAACACACAGGAACAGGTTGCCTACGTGTAACCATTCTGAGTTAAAGTTTACTATTAATGCCTAATCTAAATGTTTGTTGCTGAATTTTAACCCTGTTACTTCTCAACCTTGGCAGAAACAGAAATGTAAATTTTCTGTTCTAGTGCAACAATAACATTTTCACAAATTCTATGAAAAGACCTCTCCTTGAATACTGTGTTCAGTTATGGGCCCCTCACCACAAGAAGCATGTTGAGGCTCTGGAGCGAGTTCAGAGAACAGCAACAAAGCTGGTGTGAAGGGGCTGGAGAACAGACCCTGTAAGGAATGGCTGAGAGAGCTGGAGTTGTTTAGCCTGGAGAAGAGGAGGCTGAGAAGAGACCTTATTGTGCTCTACACCTACCTAAAAGGAGGTTGTGGAGAGGAGGGAGCTGACCTTGTCTCCCAAGTGACAGGGACAGGAAAAGAGGGGAACGACCTCAAGCTCTGCCAGGGGAGGTTCAGGCTGATCATTAGGAAAAAAATTCCACAGAAAGCGTCATTGGGCACTGCCCAGGGAGGTGGTTGATTCACTTTCCCTGGAGCTGTTTAAGGCACGGGTGGACGAGGTGGTTTAGTGTTTGACAGGAATGTTTGACTCAATGATCCAGTGGGTCTTTTCCAACCTGGTGATTCTATGAGGGTGGGGAGAGACTTGTCTTAATTTTTATTTATATCCTAAGCTTTTCACATAACTGAACAGTCTGATCTGCCTGCTTGTTTTCAATAGATTTTGTACAGTTGTTCTTCATTATTTTCCTCAAGGGAAACTCAGTTACATACCAGCTGTGTTGACCTCACAACTGGGAGTGATGATGGTTCCAGTATGTTCAAAAAGCCTAAAATTAGTTTGTTTCATCACTCCAGCTTTAAAATTTGTTGTGTACCACAGACCAACAGACACATGCTAATAATATGATAATACCTAGGAAAATTCTCCATGACTGGAATTTATTTTTGATTTTACAAGTATTCTGTTAACCAGAACCAAATGTCAAGTCTTCCAATTTTTATTAAACTGGGCATTTTTTTAATAGTAGTTAAAATCTTTAAGTATAACTGCTATAGTTATTGGTATGCTGTAAATTGTTAATCAGTGTAAAACAGTTTAAAATGCATCATGGTATAAACATTCCTTTACAGATATAATGTCATCTATAACAGTTTTATTAATTTTATGCAACATAACTATGTTAGCAAGACAGGTAATATTGTCTATTGAATACATTTTTCTGTTCTATGACTATGACATCAGATCTCATGACTAATATAGAGCTATGTAGGAAGAGCCTCACCTGTGATTTATACTTTATTTAGATGTTGTATATAAAACAACAGATAAAAGACCCTGTGTCTTGGCAGTAATATTCATACTTCCAATCTTATCTGATGAAAGATGTGCAGAATATTTTGGATTATGAGTAATTCTTCCTCCAATACATTGAAGTCACAGAACAGATATCCTTTTCTAGAGAAAAGAAAGGGCACTGACATGCAAATACCCATCACTGAATTTTGACTCAGGCTGATTTCACTCTATTCTAAAACTTTGTATGTGTCTAAAGAGGGCTTAATGTAACTGTATCTTAAAAATCAGCTTTCTTATCAGGTCCTTATGAAAAGAAATTTATTCTAAGTGTATACATCTGCAAACCTCAGTCCCCTTATGTGGCCAAGAGCCATATGACATTAGGAAATATCTTTTTTTGAAAATAATTCAGATTAATCTTTCATTTCATAGATGAACATTGACAGGTAGACTCAGTCATAATTCAAAGAAAAAAAATCCTACAATGAAGCAAAATATTACTTAAAGCACCCTGTACCTGATTATAGTATAGCATCACTCCATGGATGTGTCTTCCTCATCCTGAGGAAACACTAAAAAAAAGGCCTTTTATATGAGTTAGGGGTGGATAATCTGACACAAAAGCAAGATATAAAAAAAATCAGTTTTCTTAAAATGCAGTCTTCAGGATTAATGAGTAATCAGTAATCTTAGGAGTCAGTATACAATAAACCAGCCATCTTTATGATGAAATAAGAAATTAAACATATTCTAAGATTTCCTTAGAAGCAGAAAGAAGTCCTTTAAAATGGGCAGCAAGAGAGTCCTGTATTTTTTTAGACTGGGAAATATCAGCATCTTTACCAAAAAGGCAGGTGCCATGAGGTTTTGTTTAAGCGTGCTCTTGAATATCTGCAACAATTTATGACTAATAGTAAATGTTCATCATAAGTAACAACCGGAATAATGCTACTGATTTCAGCCTGTGACTACAGTAATGATTGAATTAAACTATTTTTCTACAAAATTGTGTTCACATGATTAAAATTATCCATGTAAATTAGGGTTATAATAGGAAATAGACTGTCTTATCTACATACAGTTTTAAGTAAAACAGATTGTCTAACACTGATTTTAACAACAGCTTAGTTCCAGATATTCTCTGTTGTATTCATCGCCAACACAAATATTAATTACAACTGAACTGAAAATTTGCCACTTACAGCAAAATTACATAAGTCTCTGAACTCTACACTACATAATAAGAACCACTTCAGGACTTCCTTTTTTCTAAATTCTTTTATCTGACCCACAGAAGCATTTGTTTACTTATTATTGCAAATAAATGGCCTTTCAATCTGTTAGAAACTGTGAATTCTAAATAAATTTTCTAACTGTCAATAGCTCTTTAAACTAGTTTGACATCTCATAAAATGTTTAAATGTCCTTTTTTCCCCTCTGGTTAAACACTCTACAGTAAATGAATGATACAAGGCTTATAGGACTTTTCTCACTTTGCTGAAGAATTCCACTATTAGGAATTCTAGAAAAGGATTATTAAATCTTGTCAACACTTAGTAATAATATTAACTTATATTTTAACAAAAAACTTTCAGCATTGCCAATAGCATACCATTAAAATTGTTCAAATATACTGACACTTTATAATAGGATTTTGGCCATAAGTAGACCTCAGTGTTTTAAGTAGACAGGCTTATATTTTAAGACTTTCCTCTGCAACTCAGAACACTAGAAATTTAGTTTTCATTTGCCTCAAAGAAAGAGTGGAATTTTCCAGAATTTACAGGCAGCTTTGTAATACATAAGCAAGTAGGTGCTTTACAGTAGAACACTAGGGGCTTACTAACACAAGAAGAAAACATAAAGAAAAAATTCTACAATCATTGCAGACTAAAGCAAGGAACAAAGAGAGGAAATACAAAACAGCACAAGCACATGTTAACAATGTCAGTTATGGGCAGAATTTTTAAAAAACTTGAATACAAGAAACAAATGAGGTCCAGAATTTGCTCTTCATTAAAATACACATTATTCTCTCTATATATACAATTTAAGCAGGAACAGTAAAAGTTATACTAGAAGTGCGGCAATATTTTTATATTCAAAATCGCTATTCTGAAGTTACTTTGCTTCAGGCTGTGTTTTTTTTAAGGAGACTGTTGCTTCTTGTTGACGTGGTGCAGGTAGAGAAAATAATACAGATGAAAAAATAAGGGAAATTAATTTGAATAGGAGGGAAAGTAAGGAAAAGTAATTCTAAAGTACGAGAATATACCTGTTCCATTAAAAAACAACAACATCAACAAACAAAACAACCCAACCAAACGCCACACCACAAAACAAAACCAAAACCCAAA
>WAAB01012029.1:49096-72304 GCA_013389865.1 Piaya cayana | reverse complement strand
TATGATCCATTTTCTCTTTCCCTTTCCAGGACTCTGGAGTGGTGGGTTGAATTCTTTGTAGCTTTTCTTGTTCTCATTGCAAAAAATAACCTGTAAGTCTGTAAATACTCTGCTTGTATGGAAATGTGGGACTGTGCCGGGGGATGTAAAACCGCGTCAGATTCTCTGGAAGGGGCTTTATTTCAGCCTTTTTTTGCCTATTGCAGGGCAAAGGCCTTTGCTATGAGGTTGGGGAGGTGGGAATAACTCAAAGCCTTTGCAATCCATGTCTTGAATGTGGTTTTTTTTCAGGAGGGATGTGGAGGGAGGGGACCTGTCACCCCAGTCCTGGCTGGAAATGTTACTGCCCTGTATGTAAATCTGTTGAGACTTGAGATTTCTGTCTCTCTATTCCCCAGCCTCATGTATTTACTTCAAGAGGGCCTTCTGCGAGGATTTGGCTTGAGGGGAGGTGGGTCAGCAGCTCGCAAGTCTCAGTTTTTATTTCCCTGATGGGTTTTTTAGGGGGGCTGCGAGGTGCCGCGGCCGCTCCGGGTGGAGGGAGCAGAGGTTGGGAGCGCTCTGGGCTGCGATTGGCATTCCCGAGCTGTTGCAATTAATAGAAATTTGTTTATGAGAATAACCACCGCAGGTCACGGTGCCCTCGGTCCACTAGCGCGGTTGCTCGGAGCTAGCGATTCCGCCACCGCCGAGCCCCACGAAGAGGCCGCCTCGGACACAAAGTCGCTGGGTGCTGCTTTTATTTTGATTTCTTGGCCGAGCTCTTGGACCGAAACGCTTTAAAGCGAGGAGGAGGGGGGAAAAAAACACTAGGTAGAAAGCCCTTCTGCTAATCCATCGAATCTTATCATTAAAAATAGCCCGGTGGCAAGGCAGGAATGGTACTCCTGAGACACTTGAGATGGTACAGATATGCTGGAGAGACGGCTTTCCTGTAGTTAAAAAGCAATATGTAATTCCCAGTGAGTGAGTGCAACTCGGGCTGTGCGGCTCCGATCTCGGCCCTGGGCAAAGACGAGCCTCCCCAGGGTGTCCGCAAGCGGCTGAAGGAGGAACGGACTCAATCATATAAAATCTGATCCAGGATTTTGGTTTTTCTTTTTATTTTTTTTTAATAATTTTTTTACAGCAATGGAATTAAAAGAAAAGGAGGGGGCAGATCTTTTCTGTTTGTCGTTTCTCTGCAGCGTGCGATGCTTTCACTTTAGCTGGAGTGTGCGCTCGGCAGAGCCGAGTGCCTGCTGGACGGTCGGGAACAGCGAGAGAGCTGCTGCTTGGGGTTTATTTTTTAGGTGCAGACTTGAGGTCGAGCACAGCTTCTGTTCAAGTAGCATTTTGACGGGGGAGATTTCTCACTCTCCGTGGCCCCTGCCAAGCTGGGCTTGCAGCAGAGTTTCCATTCTAACCCTGCTCTGTGTGGGGACAGAGAGAGCAGCTGGCAGCATCCCCTCTGGGTTGGGAACTGGGTGACTTGGGTGCCTTTGTGGGGGTTTTGACCTTTCTTCTCTGGTTTCCTACCTTCTCCTTCCCTCTTTCCATTACACAGCTCCGTGGGGCTCCTGCCACCCACCCTAACCTCCCACTGCTTTCCTCTGCCCCCTAAAAGCAGCGGCAGTCCCCACGGTGCCTCGCTGGGGGCTTTGGAGAGCCGGAGATGGGGTCATTTCCTTGGGACTCCTCACATCAACCAGAGGGGTCAGAGCCAAGCGGGGCCTCGCCACCCTCTTGTCTTGCCTGTCCCATCTTGGTCCCAGCTCTGTGGACCAGCTTGACGGTGGTGGTGGCTACCAGATGGTAGGACAGCGATGCCCTGGCGAGACAGACTCCCTCTCTGCCAACAGCAAGCGGCTTTGCTTCGGGGGGACAGACAGCCCCGCATTGAGGAGGGTTTGCTGGGGAGGTGGGAAGTCACCAGCAGCCCCCACATTAGCTGTGGGATGCTCCCAGCTGGCCTTGGAGTCGGGGTGGCTCCTGCACACCCACGAGGTGCCGGTGTGGCACGTCACGGGGCAGCAGCTCAGCCTCATCAGTGGGGGGCTGCTGTAACCCCACCACGGGAACCAGCACCATGCACCCCCCCTCTCAAAAACTCGCCCTCGCCCTGCAGAGAGCCCCTTGCTTACACAGAGATTTGGACCCTGACGTGCTGCCTTGCAAAGGCGATGCTGGGATGAGGGCAACGCTGTGGGAAAATGACCCCTTGAAGTTTGCAAAGGTATTTCTGGGCACACTGGAGCGGCTCTGAGGAGCAGAGGCAGGAGCAGCACTGGGCATCGCTACAGGTGCCTTGCACGCTTCCACAGGGCATCCCACTCCAGCCTCTCCGTTTTCCCTGGGCAAAGCCCCTCGGGTGAAAAGCAACCCCTCTGCCTGCATGCTGGCATGCAGGACACGAAATCTCGTGAAATGATTTAGCCTCCCTGAGAGCTGCAGTTTGGTGATGAAGGCCCTCGGAGCTGGAGGTGCTTACTGCTCGGTGCTGATGGAAGACCTCGAGGTTCCCGTTGACCCCCCTAGGGGACATGGAGCAGGTTTTTAAGTGGCATGGAGGTATTTTTCCCAGGTGAGCTACACCTCTGGGAAGAAACGCTTCATCTTTTACAAAAACCCCACTTAACAAACAGTACCCCACTATAATTTTTTCTTTTGAAATTAACTCCTTCAAGCCACCCCTATGCAAAAGAGCTGCCAGGACTTGGAAAGAAAAAAAAAAGTGCCTGGGAGAGAAAAGTTTAGCTTGACAGAAGAGGGCCCATAAATCTGTCCCCTTCCCCGTGGCAGTCGAGGGTACGTTGCGGGAGCAGCCTGCCCGTTTCGGAGCCGGATGCCGCTGCACAAACATTACTGGAAAGGAGTTTTGTGCATATTAATGCGCGTGCACCAAGGCCAGGCTGCACGCTGTGTGGGGACAGCCTATTCCCTGGCTGAATTCAACTATCTTGTTTTCTAATCTAACCTACTTTTGTACTTTTTTTTTTTTTTTGTCCAAGGTTGGTGCTTTGCAGGAACCTGTTCTCAGTGCAATCTCAGAACCTTTTGTGGGTGTCTGATTTCTGTAACACGTTTTGGTTTCCAGTATGAATGTAACTCGCAGAGAATATCATGACATTGCTCTAGGTGAATGTGATCTTATCTACCTGACATTTAGAGTTTTTTTAACCGTCCGATTCACCTGATTTGCATAAAGATCACATGATTTTTCTTTTTCTTCCTTTTTTTTCATGCATCATCATAACAATCTACTCAGGTTTACCAGGCTGTTTTCTGCTTGTCAGCATGAATGCAGGGCTCTCTCTCTCCCTCTTCTTCCTTCCCACTGGAGGTTGGGGATGTCGAAAGTAGCACTTGGAGGGGACCTGTGATCCCAGACAACCACTGAAATCTTTAATAAGCAAATGTGTACAGTTTACGTTCCAAGAAAACAAAGCAGCTGAGCACGCATCCCATCCGGTTCTGGTTAATTTAAGTAGATGAGACTTTTTATCGATAAGGAAATTCCTCTGGAACAGCCCCCTGGATCCCAGAAGGCTCCCCCTGCTGAAAACGTCCTCATTACAAAACAAGGCCACAATTAAAATAAACTCTGAGAGCTAAACAAACCGCTGCCTCTTGCTGGTCATGTGTTAGCTTTAGCCTTTAATACTGAACAAAATGTTTTCCTGGGTATGGGAAGAGGCCTGGGCTCCGGCGGGGAGGAGAGGAGGGAGCAGTAGCTGGGTGTATGGAAATGGAAGGGAGTGGAATACTGTGATGCTCATCAGGGCTCCTTTTTTCTTGCTTTCTTCTCTCTCTTTTTTTTTTTTTTCCCCCCTTTTTGTTTTAATTGGAGTGTTTGTGATCTGGCTTGGTTGTTACTCTGAGAGAAAGGACTGGAAGTGGAAAAACTTGAATGTCATGGTGGAACCTGGCTGTTCCAGCACGCCCTGGGCACACCCGGCCGTACCTCACCCCTGCTCAGCTCGGCTCCGAATCAGCCCACCGACCACCACCCGTGAGCCCCTGGCCCAACCCGTGTGCTCCCATCACACCTTGTGCAGAGGTTTTAGGTGGCCAGAGGTGACACTTGGCATCTGCCAGCATCAGAAGCTGGACTGGTGTTGCACTAGGAGGTGTGGGGCGCCCTGGAGGGCAGGACTGGAGAGATGGAGAGGTGGACAGGAGGGAGCAGCAGCCAAAGGCCGCGGAGGGGTGTGCAGCTATCTGTGCCTCCATGCAGCGATGCGGCCTCCTGTGCCATCCGAGTGTACGTTGCTGCCTCCGTGCCATGTGCAGGCACCCAGTTTGGGGTGATGAATCACATTCATACCAATACATTGTGACAAGAACTGCTCCGATAAAGGAAGGCTGCTTGCCCGTGCCATGCTCAGATGAAATCCCAGGATAATATTCCTGCGAAATCACCCAAATAACTGGCATATCTGCTTAGCTCTCTCTGCCAGGAGAGAGTGCAGACTTGCCTGTCAAAAATTATTTTCCTCCCACATAAGCAAAGGAGGGAGATACCTGCCTGTCTGCCTGCCTGCCCCATCTCCCACACGCTGACTGTGAGTAAACACCAGTTACCCAGGAGGAGCAAAAGGATTGCCCCGTCCCATTGAACACCGACAGCCCTCTGCCATCTCTGCCTCATCTTTGATTTTAAAACTTCATCCTAAGGTTTTCCAGCCACAGACAATTATCTCCCATCCCTCCCGGGTCCCAGTCAAGTTTTAACCACTTATGGCCCAAAGCCTGGCAGTGTCTTGAAGGGTCCGTGCAGGGCAAGGAGCGTCTTGGCTTGGGATGTGGTGGGGGAGCCTTCACCTGACCAGCACGTCCAGCTTGCTCCCTTGCTTGTCCCCAAACGTTGTGATCCTCATACCCATGACAATACGAAGCTTGTGACCCACGGAAGCTGAATATCCCTGGCCTGTAGCTGGGTGGTACCGCTGGCCTCTCTCCTTCTCGGCAGATCCATCAACTTTCAGCTGTCAAGATTAAAAAACCCTCACTAACCCCTATGGATACTTTCCTGATAATGAGTTAGGCTGAGCTAGTTCAAACCTAACGTGCAAGTGGTTGCTTTGTTGGAGAAAAAAAATAAAAACTATAATGAAGGCAGTGCTTGCTTTGGATAGTTAACAGTATTATTTATTACTCCTGTACTCATGCCTCGGCGAATCTTACAGAACCCTGATATTAAAAAGCAGAAGGACAATGCCTCAGAGTTTTATGGGCACGAACACATTGAAATTAAAAGATTGATTTGCATCGATCCTGATCATTTTGAAACAGGCCTCTAAAGTTCAAGCTAAACCAGCCTGTTTTTTTTTTTTAATAATAACTCCTTGGATACCTCAGCCAGTAGAATGCTACGTGGACTCTACTGAATTTCAATTTCTCTCTTCAAATAAATCTTCAACATAAATTTTATATTCTTTGAAATGATCTATACATTTTTTTTTTTTCACTGAAACCCTTTGATTTAGACTTAAAGGATTTAGTGACTGGACGGGAGAGTATCTGGAAGTAATGGTGAAAATGGTAATTATTTGTTATACTGCCTCCTGAAATTCTTTTATTTCTCTGTCCTATCTCTAAAAGCATGTCTGGCAATAACAAGCTGTCTCTGAAAAGAATTCAATTAAATGTATTACCGACAGACTATTTTATTTTTTTTTTAATACCAGTATTTAGAGTGTTAAATAATGTATTAGTAGACTGCATTTAGGTATGACTATGAATAGCTACAGTAAAAAACTAGAATTTTTGAGTAAAAAGAGCAGCGGAAAGTTTTGTTTCTGGATTTTAAGATTTTTTTTTTTCTCCTTGTCCTTCGTATTTGAGTTTCAGTTTTAGGACTTAAAAAGAATTAGATTTTCTCAGCTTTTTCTGTTATTGATGACAAGAATAAGTCAGCTATTTTTTTGAGATAAAAATTCCCATAGGATTTCTCCTTGTTTTAAATAATTAAAGGAGCAAGAAGCAGGCAAATTCTATGATTTGGACATGAATTGAATGGGATATTTATTTGCATAGGGGTACATAGCAAATAGGGAAGGATCGATCCCGAAACTGTATAAAATGGCCAGTTACTCCATTACAGTGTTACAAATAGATTATTACCCATAAGAACGTAACTCTTAGTGTCCTAAAAATAATATAACTCTAGGATTATTTTTATTTAATCTAGTAAATGGCAAATATATTTTTAATTCCTATAAAGCAGAAATAGAATGTCCCTCAGGACCTGGAAACTAAACCTAACTGCTCCCTCCCCCCTTTTTTTAAAATTTTAAACAGACTTTTCTTTTCTTTTCTTTTCTTTTCTTTTCTTTTCTTTTCTTTTCTTTTCTTTTCTTTTCTTTTTTTTTCTTTTCTTTTCTTTTCTTTTCTTTTCTTTTCTTTTCTTTTCTTTTCTTTTCTTTTCTTTTCTTTTCTTTTCTTTTCTTTTCTTTTCTTCTTCCCCCTTTCTTTTTCTTTTTCCAAAGTCTTATTGGCATTTTGACTTTTGCCATTTATTTCTCCTTCCTTCTCCCTCAAGAAAAACACTTTTCATCAGAAAACATGATACTTTTTTTTCCTTCCAAGCCTCCCTGCAAATTGCATCGCTCTCTCCAGACGGGTTTCTAGGATCAACAAGTTAACCTTCAGAAAGATTACAAAGGTACAAGTGGGCTGCTTAAGAGGTGAATCATTAAACATCAGGTGAAGTATATACGACTTCAGAAGGTTTTGGTTAAAGTGACAGTTCAGGCAGCCTTTGCCTGTCTGGGAAAGGGATGCTTTTATACTCAGTGCAGCATTGGGACCTGCATCCATCCCGGGAAGGGAGAATTGGTTCCTCTCGGCCGCACTGCATTGCCAGCACGGCTACTGCTGCCACCCTTCCTCTTGCAAACATCTCCATCAGTTTCAGTGTGATAAATTCAACTATGACAGCATTAAACCTGGGAAAAGAGCGAGATCTCTTCTCTATCCCATCCAAACTGGAACGAAGGAGCCCACCTCAGATCTGCCTTCCCAGAGGCTTCTCCCAACGCTCTCCAATACCGCAGCCATGGGGAGAGCAGGATCAAGCCCCAAACCTCCCTTATTACTTCTCCAAATCCTACTCACTTCTACTTATTATTGTTTTTAAAAGTAGTTTTCTTTTAATATGAAAGCACATTTAATAAGCAGCCCCAGGGTGGAGAGAAAAATGCAAGATCCTTGCTGAGTCGGGGAAATCCTGCACTCCTGCTGCCTCGTCCCCGCGTCCCCGCGGCTGCTCGAAGTCGAGCCGGCACACTGGCATTTCTGGCCCCCTTGCCAAATTCTTCATGGGTGTCCAGGGACTGTCTGCCCCGATGCAGAGCCTGTATCTGTGCAAAGAAGGCAATGTGGACACAAGCAGTCCCCAGGCAGCTGCTGCTGCTCCATCTGCCCCGCACGGAGGTCCCGCGTGCTTGGAAGGGGTGCACGCAACCTCGGGCTTGTTTTTTCTGGCTTCAGGGAATGCAGGCAGCACGGTGATGAGGCAGGAGACAGAGAGGGGTCAGGTCAGCTGTACTCCTGACCTGGAGCAATGTTGGGACATTTTCTGTCACTTCCCTTATTTAAATGTTAGATATTTCTGGGGTTTATATTACGCTCCGGCACGCTCCTACACGGCAGTCCTGAGCGTGGATGAGATCTTCTCCACAAGGATGCTCCAGCGACTGGGTTAATTCCCTCCTGCTAATTCCTTACACAATAGTGTGGGCTCAGATCCTCAAAAGTATTTGTGTGCCTGCCTCCCTTGGAAATCAGGGATTTTAATTGTCTGCTAAAATTATTGTGTTTTGTTTTGAAAGCAGAGCAGGAAATAACAAACTTGGATTTCATGAGATTTGTTTGCCTCTGCGTGGTCACAGAGCATTTTTATCTACCTTCGCAAATAAATTCATGGTTCTATAGTGCAGCGCCTAGATTACAGATGGATTTTCGGACTGTAATCTGTGGGAATTGTTTGCCAGCGTAGGTCGGGGGAGTTGGGTCTTGGCCTCTTGCTGCCTCCGCTCCCAGTTGGTAAAGATGCATATAGGACAACGGCACCGTCTTGCAAAGATGCTAGAGGGAAGAAACCATTAAAGGCTGAGAGGTACCGAGACAGGAGGATAATAGAGATCACGTCAGTGAGAGATGCCATCTATTACAGATAAGTATTGAACAGCTGCCTGCATCTCCCTTTCTGGAAATGGCTCCTTTCTTAGTTTCATTTTTGGCTATATGAACTGAAAGAATTCTTCTCACTCCTTGGTGTTTGTCCCCTTCAGATATTGCTCGCAATACAGAAGGAGGAATCAAAATACCATGACTTTGAAGTTTATTGCCGATTCTGCTCACGTCTGTTGAAATCAATCACTAAAACCTCAGCCTGCAGGACCCTGTGCTCTGTATTTTTCTTGTCTAAGCAATCGCAATGGCAGCAGGGGGAGGTAAGTAGAAGGGAAAAGGACTGATTTTATGAGGTGTTAGAAAATCTTATTAGAAAACAGGAGGAAAAAAAAGCAATAAAATTATAAAGATGGGAATCAAAACAAGTGATGAAATCCAGACCCTGCTGACTGCAAGGGGACACGTCTCTCCACATGCACCCTCTATCAGTTTGGAAGATGCCCAGGTATTGATAAACAAGAGCCCAACTGCACAGCAGCGAGCTGTGGTGAACACCGGGAGAAAAAATATTTGAGTGCCAGGATCAGCCCTGCAGCTTCAGAGGCACCATTTAACCTGCTGCCTCGCAGACTGTGGGCCCTGTTTGGGTTTGTTGTCAGTGAGCAATTTGGATCTGCAGTATACCTGGATTGCATTTAGGCCAATTAAATTAATTGCTGGAACAGGCAACCCTGTTTTAGACACAAGGCACTTTTTGCCCCCCTTCTCGATACTGTAGGGCTGATGTAGTGATTTGGGGTTTGGCTTGTCGGTTAGAGCATGTGTGTGTGTTTTACGTAAGAAACAGCAGCAGGGATGGATGTTGCTGGACAAATATTTGGTTAATTTTTATAATTATTAGTAATAACAATACTCTGCTCTTTCCAGTACCTTTCATCTCCAAGCATTTTTGAAACGTGGTAAAGCCAAGCCACACAGCTGTGCTCTAGGGGCTGTAATTAGATTTAACTCCACGTTGCAGATGTGGAAAGGGAGGCGAAGGGAGCTGGGAGGGTTGGAGGTGCCTGGGAGTGCTGCCCCAAGCAGCAGCCAGTAAGGATTGCCTGAAGCAAAGCTCCGACCACTGCCAGGCTCTTGATGGACCTGTTTTGTGATGCAAGTTCATTTCAACATGCTGTGCTGATATTTGACACGACTCCTGAGCCAGGAAGCCAGAACTTTCCTTCCTGGGATGTTCAAATACACTCTGGCTAGGAGGATACTCCTTGGCCACCAGCTCACGTCTTCTCCCCTCGGTGTCAGAAGTGGTGGGACAAGATGGTTTCATATGGTTGCCCTGCCCAGACCTCCTGGTGCCTGGACTCCACTCAACAGAATCCCACAAGATAAGGACAGTCTTCCTCAGTAACCAAGAACCTGGTGGCCTTTGGAGTCCAATCCCCACAGCTCTGGGCCACCACATCCCCTTTGGCGGCTACATACTCTCCAGGATGGCTTTTTGCCTCTGTTGCAAGGCCTCTTTCCCTACATAGTTAGGATGCTTCTTTGAATTTTCACCTTATGTTTGCTTATACACCTTTGTCCCCCGCCACACTTAGAGCAGCTCTGTACCAGCTTTGCCCTCCTGCCCCAGTATGCTCTAGATCTCTTGGACATCCGTGTCCAGGCTGTGTTTATCTTGTTTTGAAATGGGTAGAAAACTCAAGAATTTGGGAGTATGCCTTAGGAAATTCATCATCTAATTCCAAAGTAATTTAATAGCTCTCTGCTGATTTCTAATCGGTGAATCCCCTTTTTTTGCAGGGCAGCACAATGCACCATCTCCTGCAACCTCATCACCAAGCTGTCATCCTACCCCTTGATCTTCACCATGTTCTTCTGCGATTAGTACGTGAGGCTTTGGTTCACGACACTTGTTGCACAGAGTCATAGTGGTTGAAGAATTTTCCATTCCGTAGTTTGACTCATGGATGTATGTGGAGGACACGGATCTCTTAGGAGTGAACCCTTTGAGATTTCAGGACACGGTTAAGGTGATTCACATGGGCTCTTCCAGTCTGCACCTTCCTTTAGCAGGGTCATGCCATGTTAGCCAGGATCTAGGCCTAAAACTAAGATGTGTCAGTAAGTTCTAGATCTTATTTTGAAAAAATAATAATAAAAAAAACTTAATAATCTATTATTTCTATTCCATTCCATTCTATTCTGATGCCTCATGAGTGTGTGTTCCCAGCAAGTTTCCTGGTTTAGGCCCTAAAAACCAGCACAGAGATCCTGGCTGTAACGCTGAAATTAGTTGAGCCCAGCAGATCATCAGAAGCTCTGATCCAACACAAGGATTCAATCACCTAAGTATACTTCAGATACCAATTGACCCGGCAGTTCTCTGTTTTATTATCCGTGCACAATCTCTCCTGCTGTGCCAAGATTTCTGTGTTCTTCATTTCTCTTCCGTCTCCGATGCCACAAAGTCAAGTGAATGTCTTCAAGGAAATCTCAGTAATAAAACCTATTTCCTCCTCCCTGCTGCAATGAGAAAGTAGAGTAATAGTTTCTTTATCCATCAGGGACCAGTTAATGCCTCGCTCTTCATCATCACCAAATGCAACTAATACAGGAGTAAAGGAGATTTGGCAGTTTAATGCAGCAGCTAATTTTGTGCCTGCTGCTCTGCCAGAAAGTATTTTCACTTTTGGGTGATGCCAGAATAGCAGAGCTGATTAATTAGCCTTCTTTTGAGCAGGAAGAGCTCAGCTAAGAAGCCTGCAGGCCCCCGACGTCCCAGGCATTGGCCAACATTTTTACTAGCCGGGATTGCTAGTATCTCAAGGGTTCATCGGTCTGTCTGTCTCGGTAAAGGCAGAAAGATGACAGTATAGAGCTTTCCCTTGGAAGGGAGCAGGTCTGTTAGACAGATCAGGTCTAGCTCTGTCCTTGAGAGAACCACTTAGAGGAAAGCTCCTGGCATGTAGGTGACCAGGCACCTTGGGCACGGTGGCTCACTACAAAGCTCAGCTCTGCATTTGAGGGTGGCAGAGCGTGGACCTTTGAGTGCTTGTGCAGATCCTGCTTTGAAGGAGTCGGCACGGCAGCCATCGCATGTAAGTGTGGGGTCCATGGACGGTAGCTTTCAGGAACAGTAAATATGTTTGCTAAATAAGCAGAAATGCAAAACAAGGAAACTGCAGCCTCCATGGGAGAGTGTCTCAGAAGAGACATTTGGATTCATTCGTTGACTGCAAACAGTCAAATACGCAGGAGACACCAACCACAGGGAAGGGCAGTACGTGACCTCAGGACCATGACAACCAAACTCTCCATGTCAACTCAGTACTGCTCTCAATGGATCATTAACTACTCCGAAGCTCTCCCTGCCCTGCCTTTGTCTTCAGGGAGGTGTTTTAGAACAGCTTAAGCCTGTGGACAGATTAATTAAACTCAGGGGCAGGAACAGTTTCTATAGGGCCTGGTCATCTTCTTTCCGTGTAATTTCTCAGAGGTTTTATGGTAATGCCTGTAGGAATTTGTGAGACCAGGAACTCAATAAGTACATTTGCAGTCAGAGAAACTCCCTCCAAGCAATTGATGCATAGGATCCAGCAAAACGACTCCCTTGGTCTCGGTTAGGTGCCTCTAGATGCTACCTACGACTGTAATGACAATGCTAAGACTTGAACATCATCTTCTGTCTGAGAGCTGGTGAAGAGATGAGTGACTGTGAAGAGGGAGCAGGCAGATGGCACAGGTCTCCTCCGGACCCACCTCTGGGCTGCAGTGCAAACCTAGCCAGGTACCCCAGCATAGGCATCTTCACCTTGGCTGACTAGCTGTGCTGCTCTTATAACAGATACAGAAAACCAGGCACTCCAAAGAGGCCCTTCATCTCATCCTGAAGGAGCAATCCACATTAGACTGGCTGTGCCCTGCAATTGCCTCTAAGGATCATCCTGATGGCCACCTCGGATGCAAGTGTCAGCCTTGCAGATATTCAAACACAATCTCCGTTTGGTGTTCCCTGCTCACTCCCAGTGGCCGGTCCTGCTGGGCCGACACTGAGCAGGACAGAGCACTGGCTGTGTCCTGACTCAGAGCCAGGCTGTGCCTACTCTTCGCTGGTATGTCCAGGGTTAAAGCAGATGATGGAAAGTCAGGGGAGACTTTGGGAAATGTGGGGTCTCCATCTCTTTTCTTTGCTGACCCTACATCAGAATAAATATTCAGGATAAACATTTTTTATGATCTAGGGGGGGATAGACATGTTCATTAGTGTCACAGAGTCCTCCAGATAAGAGGCCACTACAAGCACAGTGTTGTTGTTATAGAGAATGTTGCTTACTGTCCTAACACAGCATCCTTACTCTACTGGAAATGTTGCTGTGGGGAGCAGTGGGTGCATCGTATCATCTAGCAGCAATAGGGGAAGATCCCTTCAATTCCACCTCNCCCCAGTGAGTGGAAACCACCCCCATCCTAAAGCATGGTGTCTCCAGGCTATTCCTGCCTCCTTGAGCTTTCTGAGAACCACTTCTGCCAGACCTATGTGTCAAGTTCAATTTTCCCACTTGGGTGCTTATTCAGGGAGACACAGGCTTAAGTCCATCCTTATATATCAGAGAACACATCCTTAGCAGGAAGCAAGGGCTTATTACCATATTGCAGGTAGGTGATGTTTAAGCCAGTCTGTAAAGCTATCGGGTCAGAAGGAAATGCATTGTCCTCCCAGAAGAGCTGGTGGTAGCAGAAACTTGCCATTTCAACGTGCCAGACTGCTAAACCGCAAACATAGAGAGGGGAGACATTGATCCAGCAGAGGAGATAAGTTGTTCCAACTAGTGCAGAGTAACCAGTACAAAACTGCACTGAAAACAAGGGAAGGTTGCACCTATGAGGTGCTACAGCCAGGTAATGGGGCAGCAGCCTTCAGTCACAGCCTGCTGTGGTGTATTTAGGGAGACCAGGTATGCAGCCAGAAAACAGAAGTGGGATCAATTTTGCATTTTTCTGGAGCAAAACATTTTTCAATGCAAAACATGTTTAGCAGGCGTTTCCATTGCACCGTAACCAACTTCACAGTGAGGTGAAAGAAGTTGCTTTTCTTCCACAATCCAGCTTTGATATGGCTGCTCCAGTCGGTACAAGATGCTTGGGATGGCTCAGGGGATGCAAAGGCGAAGCAGTTAGGAAGGGTGGCCTTGGCCTTTCCTATGTGAGCATGATGAGAGCTAGATGGGGCTAGAACAGCCCCCCTGTTCCTGGAAAGTGTCCAGATGTGCAGAGGTGGATGGTTGGTCCAGCATGCTGTGAAGGTGCTGTTAGCACACAGCACAGAGCTGAGGGGCCAATGTCCCAGCTGCACGCTTTACAACAGGCAGCCGAGACTGGCAAATCAACTCACCTTGATTTATCTTGCCCTCCTAGATGATATCTCAAAATGTTTCAATCCCATTGCTCCAGCCTGACTTGTCAGATAAGAGACAGCTTGTGTATTGCTGGGACAGGGTTTAGGCAGCGAGCGAGTACAGCTGGCAGGAATCGCATTGCCTGGGCTCCAAGGCGATGGATCTTTCTGCTGTGGCAGTCATGAGTTCAAGAAACGCTTTTTTCTTCAGAAGAACTTGTTGATTTTAAAAATAAAACAGCCACGGCCTATGCTCCCAGGAATGTCTGGGATCAGAAAAATGGTAAGACATTTTTCTGTTCTTAGGGCCATTTGCACTGTAAAAACTAAACAGCGTTTGTCCTTCTGGACCTCCCCAGCTCCACACTTCTGTGGTGTTTATGAACACAGCGTTTTGGTGAGTGACCTTCTTCCAGACCACTAACATGGCTGAAGTGACGCAGTGATAGAGACAAATTCCTGGTGTCTGACAGCTTCCCTCTTCCTACTCAGCCAAGTGGATCTGAGGACTTCTCTGTTCGTGGAGCAAACACCCTCATCCGAAGGTATCTTTGGATCAAACCAAGGCCCAAACTTGTAAAAACTTGTGCATCTGCTCAGGTACAAGAGCATGAGTAACTGCAAAAAAATTGAACATATTATTTCCATTATTTATTTGTATGCACTACTTCTATGGCTCGCTTTCCCTATTATCTCAGTGTCTCATAAACATTGATGAATGGTTGCAAGGTCCCAGCACACTGCTTCACTGTTTGGGGTTGCAGGCCACCGGGAATGATTAAAGCTATGAAAAAAAAAATAGGGGGTGGATTAAAAAAATGTCTGGTTTTATTAACGTTTCTTTGCTTAGCTTCTGGAGCACAGGAAATTCAGGTTACCCTAATAGTGCCTTTTTGAGCCATTTCAGAAAATACGAATCATTTCCAAAGCTGGTCTGTTTAATCCTGCTCTGAAAGAATCCTGAAAGTCATTAGGGATGTCTTCAAACCTTGCTCCTAACAAGGAGTTAATGCACATGGCTATAAAATGGACTTTCAGGTCATTTTGGATGAAAAATAATTTCCTCCTACTTAACCTAACTCTGAGAAGAATGTTGCTCCTAACTTTGACTGCTTGATTTTATTAACTGCTGTCATTTTCACTGGGTTCCCAGAAAATCAGAGCTGGCTGAGGTCCATCTGTGCCAGCCTGTGTGACCAGCCGCACTCATCCCGTGGGAGGGTGCTTGTCCCCTCTAGCCCTGTCTGCTGGTGCAGGGAAGCGGCTGCTGTATCCCACATCAGGGAGATGAATTTAATCAGGGAGCAAAGCCATGAAAGGCTGTTTTTTTTGTGGCCATGTAGCTGAGGCAAGGACCCCATGCTTGTTATTTGGGAGTGAGGTTTGAGCTGGACATTAGGAAAAAAAAATTCACGGAGGGGGTCATCGGGCACTGGAGCAGGCTGCCCAGGGAGGGGGTTGATTCACCTTCTCTGGAGAGGTTTGAGGTGTGGGTGGACGAGGTGCTGAGGGACATGGGTTGGTGATTGATGGGAATGGTTGGACTCAATGATCCAGTGGGTCTCTTCCAACCTGGTGATTCTATGATTCTATGATTCTATGATGTTTTTGTCTCAGGATCCATCACCTGGTTGCTGTGGGGTGGGACCAGGACTTGTGGTGACTTTCATACTGGGGACTGGTCTCGTGTTCTCTGCCACAGTGGAGAGGAGCAAACTCAGCCAGGAGCTGTATGACCACCACATGCCACATGAGAGCTCTCCGTGTGACACCACGTTGGGGAAAAAGCTTGTCAAAATGTTAAAAAGGCAGAGCTGTCCAAATTCAGTATTCGGAAATGTATCCTCAGCACTGAGATGTCGGGTGCAAACACCTGGCTGAGATAATTCACATAATGTCAAAAGGCTGGAAGATATCCTCAATTCCCAGGCTCTGAGCTGGGGATGGGTGAAAGTCTTTCACCTGAAACTTCCCCCGTGTGAAAAATGCAAATTCGGTGACAAATAGTTTTGAGCATTAGGGCTGGTTGTACTAAATATTTTGTCCTGAGAAAAAAAATTCCAAGAAAGTATATTTGCAATGTTTATTGCAGTTCGAAATTCCCCTCCATTTTACTTGTAAATTGCTCCAAATCAAAGTGCAGCATTTTCCCCTCACCTTTCACTTTTGCTGTAATTTAAATAAATAGTTCTAGTTGCAATCTGAACTAATTCTCTCCTTCCTGACTTTTCGGAGCTATTCATGAAACAAAACAACTCCAAATTCATTTTTTCAGACAGCTCTCTTCGGAGCCATTAGATGCATTAACATCTACCACATAAATGAAACCACAGGCTATCAATGTTTTGAGACAGCTCTATTTCCCACCAGAAATTTGCATAGCGTCACCTTTATAGCACTCTGAATTACTCTACCAATATTTTTTTTGGGGAAAAAATGCAAGTTACTAGTACGAGATCTAGAATTAGGACACTTAAAGTCCCAAGCCAAGCCTCAGCCATGCTGTTATCCACCAGTCCCAGGTCACTCCACCTGCCTATATGCTAGCGCTGAGTGACCTTATTCTTTATCCCGTCTCTTCTCACTGCGTCTGTCCCCAGGACGGTGGCGTCATCCTGTTTTTCTAATCTATTTCTTTCTTCTCTGGCAAAGCCATCCTGCTTAAAATTAGGTACAGAGAAAGGTTTTAGATACTTTTTCAACAACGAAGCGTGACCTTTCTGAGGGTTCTAGCAACTATCTCTGAAAAAATTTCCATTTTTGCCACCACTCAAGGTTTTCATCAAGTTCCTAAACTACCAAAGTGTAGTTCTCAGCAACTGGGAGCAGAAGTTATTCAGCCCTCTGAGCTGTGATATTTGTACCAAGAAAATCCTCACAATTAGCAAGAAAATTGATTTTTTTTTTTACTCTGTAATATATACTTTCAGTGAAATTCCCCAGCTCAGTTCTGCCCCCACCCCAAACAATAATGAGAGCAGAAAGAGAAAATAATAAACAACAAAAAAAAGCTTTTCATGCAGAAAGCACCATTTCTTGGTGAGCTCTGCCACCAGCTCACTCCAGCTCAGTCTCTTGGGAGGCACAAGCTGAGAAGGTACAGAAAGGCAACTGCCTGCCCTGGTAGCTTCTTGTGGTTCCTGCCTGCTCTCTGCCTCACCCACACCCAGGTGACCAGCCCTGTGGAAACACAAAGTTTTGCTTTTCCCACAGTGGGGAGCACAAGAAGATGAGCCTTTTTTGGAAGGAGTTGGTTTCAGCAGAGTGGAGATGAAGATTATGCTGGGGCTAATGTTTTTCTCTGCTCTCCAACAGCTATGCCTCCTCATCAGGGATGCTGATGGAAGTGGCCCAGCTCCCTCCACCCAATGTCTGGATAGTATGTGTAGCAGGGCCAGCAGCTGATGATCGTGTTCCTGGGTGGAGGGACTTGGTGTGGACCCCACAGCGCCTGTGCCTCCAGTGGGATGGAGGAGTCTGGCTCTGCATGGCCCCGGGCAGGCACACAGCACTTGGCACAGTGAGCTCACCCCACCAGCTGCACCCATGTGGAAATTAGGCAACATTTAGAGAAAAAAGATGGAGGTGAAAAAAGGGAAATGTGGAAGAAAAAGAAATAAGATGGAGATGATGAGGAAATGTTTGCCCTGCCTGGAAAACTGCCCTAGAAGGGCAGGGGCAATGCAAGCGGCATGAGCAAAACATGCTGATACTGCCCTAGTAACAGCCTGTGGAAAGATGTGGGTCAGTTAAGATGGGTGTACTCAGGAGGCCCATGTCCAGAAATGCCAGCTGTAGGAACCCTGCTAGGCGAATACCAAGGTGCTGTTGCTACATGGCTGTTGTAGAAAGGCACTGTCAGGGCTGGAGAGGAGGAGGACTCAACTCCCCTTGCCCTGGAAAGTTTGAGTTTTGTCCTGACAGTTTGTGCTGGAGCAACTTGGCTAAGTGAGGAAGAACCTCCCCGGGAGACACCAGGCTGGGCATACTCCCTTGTTCCAATTCTTCCTCTTGAGTCTGAGTTTGGGGTCTAGTGCTGCTCAGTGTTTCAACAGTTAACCCCTGATCTGCCTCTCCAGCCTCCCCTGCAGGGAGTTTGGGCCTTTTTCAGCCCATGCACTCTGAAGAGCTGCCCAGGAGAACTTGGTCTTTGCGGAGCTCGTTTACAAACCTTCTTGACAGGTTACTTTGCAGAGAAATCCTCCACAGAGCTCTTTCTTCTGGGAACAAATCTCTTCCCTGGGCAGGTCTCCTGAGAGGGACTTTGAGCTGTACTGGGTTGTCATACTCAAGCAGGGACAATATTTTGCGTGGAAAAACTTCCTTTGAGAGGATTCACACTTTCTCTGTGTCTGGCAGCATCTCCCAAAGGTGTGTAGGCTCTGGTTTGCCACATCTCCTGGGTCAGATACTTACAGGGTAGGAGTCTCCATCCAGTCCCATGAGCAGCATTGTACCAAATCCTGTATGAATAGCTAGAGAGAGTGTTTGGAAATGTGTCTGTCACTCCTGCAGCAGCAGAGCAGGGAGCTGATGATGGTTTGGCTCGCCCTGCCAGGTACTGCTTGCTCCCTCCACAGCTGGCAAATGCTTTGGCACCTGCAGCTGCTCCCCGAGAGATGTCTAAGAACAGAAGAGTCATTGCCTGCCTGCAAAGCCTGGCAAGGCAGATCTGTGGAACAAATCAGGGTGAGTGTGCTGCATATGAGTAACTGGATCTTAGAGAGGCAGCTAAATAGACTGTGTACCCACCTGTGGGTACTACCTGTTATGGTTTTCTCCAGGCTGTTTGTCTGGGCTCTGCAGAGATGTGCTGGATATGTAGAAACTGTCAAGTTCTGAAATTTTCTGCCCGTGTCGGGGGAATAATGAAACCCCAGCTCTAGTCATCAGGTTCTCAAATACAAGCAGTTTAAAAAATGTCAGCTTTTATCCCAGCCCCCATGAATACTTTATGACATCAACTATGTGCTGACACTCTGAAGTCAGGCGTTGTTTAAGGGATTGTTCAGATCTTTTATAATTAAAAGTATTTAAGAATACAGAAATGCATTAATTTTTCCCCTAGTTTTTGTCTCCTCCTCTTCTGAACAAGCCAAAGAAGTCATAAAAAGCAGGTGTAATGGAAAAACAAACCCAGAAATCTCCCTGCTGAGAAACGTTGTCTAGCACTGGATTTTTTTTTTATTTCAGCAGGAGGAAATGGTGACATCAAAATGATATTGTAGCGTAGTTGACACTAAACAAGCACAAAGTGCCCTAGATGACAGCGCATCATCTCACTTGCATTCTATGCTCTAGGTGTTGAAAATAAACCATTTCTCACACAGACCATAATGCCTTTCAGAGGCTAAATGAGATCCAGGAACACCTGATATTGCAGCTATCCTGGATGACTGGTTGCACTGAGCTTCTGTGAGGCATTTCAGAAGCATCCTGGTGGCCCCAGTGGTCCCAATGGTCAAGAACCACATCCTAGTCAAGTGCAGTGCACAGCCCAGGATGGGTAACCAAGCCTGCATGCAAATATGTTCCTGGCCTCATGCTGTCACCTACATGAGGGTTTTGCCTTGGCAATCACAGCTAGTCCCCTAGTCACCCTCACCAGGAGGCGAAGGGTGAGCCTGTGGGCTTGGTGGGCAATTGTCTCACTTGTCTGACGTCCAAAACTGTCCCTCCTGTTGATTTGGGCATCTCCACCTGCTTCTCAGCTACACCCATGCATTCTTGAACTGTATCTCCTTGCTTTCCAGAGCCAAGCCCTTGGCAGAACAGTCATTGTCCTTCGCATCGAGGCCCCATGGTCTTGGAAGACCTTTTGTGAGGTTGTACAATCTCCACGGGTCATGAAGAACAAGAGGAAAAAGAGAGCCAAGGTTTGGACTCTGTCCATTGGAAAAGGTTTGGCCTAATATCTCGGCACTTCCCAGTACCTTCTTGTGGTGCCGTCAGCCTGGTTTCCAGGGCACAAAACAGTTGCCTCTGACAACCTCCCCAGGCAACAGGAGCCAACAGTGGCCACACCAACATCAACAGCAGCATCCCGCCACTCAGGTGCTGTATTCTGCTCTACCACTTGCAGTTTATCCACCCTTTCTCTGAGCAGTGTTGTGGGTATAACCTCTGCCTACCAGGAAGGCTATTAGGCATGTCTAAGCATTTTCCTGGCTCCTGCAGGGCTCTCAGTGAAACCAGAGAAAGCCATTGCAGCCAGAGGTGGACACGCAGCAGTTAGAGGGTCTGGCAGAAGCGTGGAGATGAGATTCAGCAGTGCGAGAGGCCAGCTGAAGGAATTCAACTTGCATCATGACTGGAAGCTTCTTGAAACACCCAGGTGACTTAAGGTTACCCCTCTTCATTCCTTCATCCCTGACCCTCACCTCATTCCTTCCCGCGTCAGAGCTCACCTAGTCCTCGTCAATCTCATGTTCATTTTTTCACCACTGGCCCCCCCCACTCCCACTTGCGGTTCTGCAGGTTTTCCTTGCTGGGTCACTGTTCAGTTCCTCCTGTTTTATATGGCAACGCCATGGGCTAGCCACACTTTCCTCTCCTCCTTCCCTCCAACCTTTAGCAGGTTAGAGGGAACCAGCTGAGAAGAAACTGGGTGACTCCTTCAGTTTAGCAGAGCTAGCTGGCCTCCTGCAATGTCCCTTATTTAGGAAAGGACAGAGGAGTCATCCTTGCTGTTTTGCCAGTTCCTAGGATAATGTACAGCATGACGAAGAGGAAAGAAACTCAACCGCTTATTGGAAGACTCTCGGACCTTCAGGACTGACTCAATTTTGTCTTCATGTTCAAGTGGGGAATGATTGAGCAAGAACGTGATTTTATCAGAAGGAGGTTGTCCATTCTCTATTTCAGCAGGGATTTCTTTGGTTATTATCTATTCACGCATTTAATTTCTTTAGAAACAGCATCTGCCCAAAAGCTCTGGGCAGCCTGCCATTCCTCTGATGTACAAATTGTACTTGTTATTGAACCTGGGAATGCATTAGCTGCAGATCAGGCCTTGGTCTTGCAAAGCCTTTTCCAGGTGCTTAACGCTATACGTATAGCAGATATTCAGAGTAGCAAAGCTAAGTCTGCCATTTCTCTTTGTGTTGCTAGAGCCACAGTGAATCATATTCTGACATTTTTAGATTCTGTATCATGTTTTCCCTCTCCTGAGGAACACCAGAACCCCCCCTACCTGGACATGTGGGGTGCAATGATCCTTTCCTACTTGTGAATTAGGTCAAGTAACTGGTTTTGTTGGGTTTTTTTCCCAGCAGACGTTATTCACTATTTGATTGTCTAGAAAGATTTCAAGTAGAGCATTTCTTCTTAGTTGCAGCCATATCATCTTGTTGTCACTCTCAGGAGGACTAGATAAACCCACCAAGTGTCCCCAGCTTACATCTGGGAATTGACTTAAGACAGGCACCTGCCTTTGTCTGTGCAGAGATTGCAGGTCAGTAGAGCAACTCAAGCACTTCAGGCAGTTCCAGTGAAGTGACATATAACCTCCTTGCACTGTTCCCTGCACAGAAGCAAACATTCCCCTTTGCACAAGGGTTTCTGTCAGCAAAAGTGTCCAAGAGCAAGAGGATCTCAGAAGTCCCTAAACCTAGAAAAGGACAAGCTTCTTATAAAATATGCACAGATGCCTCTGGAAAAATTTCCAGCTGTAGTAAGTACTGATATAGCCTATTTTATACCTTTGCGACCAACTGGACTTATGCAATCACTCTGCTTCTTACATAACTTTGGCAAAATGCCATCCCCTCCCTGTTCCAGAAGAACCAAACTGACGTGTTAGTAGGATATGATTGGGAAGGCCGGTCTGGGCCATTACTTTGCTGGAGCACTTAAAGGAGATGTGGAATACACTCAAGATGCCATGAAATAATAGCCCATGTCAAACAAGTTCTAGGTCTCCTAACATGCCTTGATCTGGCCACTGAACACACCTGTTCCCAAACTGGGGTGACATGTCGCTCCTTCTTTGGGAGCGCATGGGTGGACCCAGACGTGGTCTCCTCGGCCCCACCCAGCTCAGAGGGGTGGGTGAATCCGAGAAGGTACTGTGGCAGGAATTAATCACGTGGGGAAACCCAAACCATTCCCATCCTCCAGCACCTTTGCCACTAGCTTGCTTGCAATCAGTCCCTGCTGGGGAGATGAGTACAGGCCAGTTCCCTGGGTAGCCTTGGTTTCTCCTCCTTAGGTAAAAAGAGCTTCCTGCCCCTGGTTAACGATGGGCCAGATTTGGGCCCTTCATCCCACTGCTGCATGGACCCTGCTTGAAGTTGCTGCTGCTCAGGATGTTCTTGCTCAGCTCGTGCGATTGAGTGGAAATCTGTCGGGAAAGCTGTTGGTAAAGCTTGGGTTTGATGGGTCAGGGGAGTTGCCCTCCTGTGGGCAATGTTCCTGCTAGCTCTGCTGTGGAAGCGTAAAGGAATAGTGGAAGCTGAGAGATAAATGAGAAAGTGCAAAAGCTGCTAAGAACATTCAATGCATTTTGTGGATGCTAAGAACAAGGAGATTAAGAATAAACAAACCCGAATCAGCTTCTGTGGGCTCCAGAAGCGAAGAGGAGGCATGGGCACGTGCAGCCAGGGACCTCCATCCTCTCTGTCTGCACTGCAGCTCTTTGCCTCATGGCCACTTGGGTCCAATGCTGGTGTGGGAAGGAGCATGCAATGTCCATGGAGGGGTGGGCAGCCAAAGGGATGTCTGACTCTGCCGCTGCCCATGCCACCAGGAAGCAGAGTGTGCCAGGGCCTCACTGGGCGCAGGAGGCAGGGGCTCAGATTCAGCCTGAGCTGGAGCAAGTGCTTCAGCGTAAACACTGGGGTGGGGAAGGCGTCTAGGCTAGGGCAGGCTCAGACCTGCGCAGCACTGGCAGCCTGGCTCTCTCTGTGGGGTTTCTGATTTCAGGAGCTGAAGTGTTCTGAGAAAGTGCCCGTGCTGGGCACATCAAGACATCACCAGACAGTACTTAGACCCTGGTCCTCTTCAACTCCTCTCCTTGCCTCTTAGCAGCAGCTCTTCTGTTGTACAGATGGAGCTACAGGCATGGGCTTTTAATAGAACAAATAGTCTGTGTAAGAAAAAAAAATATTGTGTGGTTATTACCCTCTTAAATCTGCTCATAAAGGGCTACAGGGGTGAGGGAGGAAATTATTGCCGACCTGCAGCTGGACAGCTTCTGTGAGGGCTCTGTCCAAGTTCAAATTTAGCTTTTTCAAGATGTCATCTCATGAAATTTTACAAGCTCAGGGGGAGGAGGCAAGGTCAGTGCCTTAATGGGAGAGGAGCAAGGCAACACGGGGAGCAGATGTGCTGGTTCGACAGGCGGTGCTCTTGCCCTCACCTGCTGCACGGTGCCATGCTGTGCCCGGGGAGCAACGCTCGGTGGTGGGACCGTGACCACTTCAGTCACTGCACATCTCGTGACATTGGTTTTCAGGAGCTCAGGTGGCTGCTCCAGCAGCCAGGCCGAATTACTAGTGGGTTGAAGACAGAAGGCCACCAAACAGGTTTGAAGGGATGAGGAAACATTTAGGTCATTTTTAACCAGAGCGCGTCTGCTATCTCTAAATCTTGCCAAGTGGGCACGACACCAGGAACAGGAGGTGAAGTGCAACAGAAAACAATGCCAGGCTTTTTTCTCTTTTTTTTTTTTTTTCCCACCTCCTTCTCCTCTC
>WAAB01012029.1:0-48176 GCA_013389865.1 Piaya cayana | reverse complement strand
GCCACCAGGAAGCAGAGTGTGCCAGGGCCTCACTGGGCGCAGGAGGCAGGGGCTCAGATTCAGCCTGAGCTGGAGCAAGTGCTTCAGCGTAAACACTGGGGTGGGGAAGGCGTCTAGGCTAGGGCAGGCTCAGACCTGCGCAGCACTGGCAGCCTGGCTCTCTCTGTGGGGTTTCTGATTTCAGGAGCTGAAGTGTTCTGAGAAAGTGCCCGTGCTGGGCACATCAAGACATCACCAGACAGTACTTAGACCCTGGTCCTCTTCAACTCCTCTCCTTGCCTCTTAGCAGCAGCTCTTCTGTTGTACAGATGGAGCTACAGGCATGGGCTTTTAATAGAACAAATAGTCTGTGTAAGAAAAAAAAATATTGTGTGGTTATTACCCTCTTAAATCTGCTCATAAAGGGCTACAGGGGTGAGGGAGGAAATTATTGCCGACCTGCAGCTGGACAGCTTCTGTGAGGGCTCTGTCCAAGTTCAAATTTAGCTTTTTCAAGATGTCATCTCATGAAATTTTACAAGCTCAGGGGGAGGAGGCAAGGTCAGTGCCTTAATGGGAGAGGAACAAGGCAACACGGGGAGCAGATGTGCTGGTTCGACAGGCGGTGCTCTTGCCCTCACCTGCTGCACGGTGCCATGCTGTGCCCGGGGAGCAACGCTCGGTGGTGGGACCGTGACCACTTCAGTCACTGCACATCTCGTGACATTGGTTTTCAGGAGCTCAGGTGGCTGCTCCAGCAGCCAGGCCGAATTACTAGTGGGTTGAAGACAGAAGGCCACCAAACAGGTTTGAAGGGATGAGGAAACATTTAGGTCATTTTTAACCAGAGCGCGTCTGCTATCTCTAAATCTTGCCAAGTGGGCACGACACCAGGAACAGGAGGTGAAGTGCAACAGAAAACAATGCCAGGCTTTTTTCTCTTTTTTTTTTTTTTTCCCACCTCCTTCTCCTCTCCTGTTGGTTTAAATGAGATTACACCAAACACAGCGCATCTGAATGATCATGGCACGGTGGAGATGCGGGTGGTTCTAGGGGAAGGAAGACAAACTGGTGACCCAGGTAGTTTGGTGGAAACTAAATGCAACTGTTTGGACATCAGCTTGTCTCCATGGAGCAGCTGAATGTGTTGTCTCCACCAGCTCCCCATGTGGGATCTGCCACGTTGCGCTGACAAGGAGAACACAGGGGTAGGGGAAAGGTCTGAACCAGTCTTCACAGGGAGAGCAAGAGCTGCACAAAGAGTTTGAAGGGAAAGAGATCCAATTAAGCTCCTAGATCCTCCAGAATACTGTGTTTTTGAGGCTGGAGTGGGGATATTTGTTTTTACCCCTTTTCCTTTCTTTTTCTGGCTCTGGAGCAATGTGGGCTGTACACACAGTGTAGGATGTGAGCACATACTGTACATCTGAGGTGAGCTGAAACACAAATATGCCTTTTCATAATAGCATTTACACCTGGAAGAGAAGACCGGTTTATTACCTCGGTAAACAAAAGTTAGAATTCAAGCAAAGTACAAACTTTGCCCCGAGCTATTCTGACAGCGCACCTTGTGTTTGTGAAGTGAACTCAGCTGCTAATGTACAGTGTGAAGCAACGGGGCCATCTCCAACCCTCCCCCACCCCCTCATCCAAAACCCAAAGTTTAAAAGTTCATTTTTTAATTGTTTTTTTTTTTTTGAGGAGGGGGTGCTGTTAGGAGCTGGGATGCACCCCAGATAACCAAGATAGCCACTGTGAATGGTGAAGGCCGCGCATTGCATCTCTCTGCTGCGCATTGTGCTTTCTATCTCTGCTGAGCATCAGGTTTTCTTCCTCGCCGGAGAGGGTGAGGATTTCAAGGCGTGTGGATTTAGCAATACGCGCTGCTCTGAACTGAGACTTGTGCTGCAAGTCTATGCTAATGGGGGAGAAATACCTACAGTGTTTCTCTGCACATGGCAGCAACATCGAGTCCCACCCTGGCACCCAGGAACACCTGGGGACAAGGGACACGGCTACACCCTGTAGGGTGGCTCTTAGACCTACAAAAGACCTGGACAAGGCTCCGGACTACTTGAAAACTATCTTATGTGGGGGACACAGGGCCTAAACCAATAAGCCTCCTGGAGGCGATGAGATTAGCTCCTGTATTACATGAAGGAGCAAGCTCTGCTGTGTACTCCTGTCTGCTTTATTTCAGTACCTACAACTATCTAGCTGGGCAGAGAGGAAGAAGATCCAGATAGATCCAAGCTGGAGCAGCAGGATGTGTCTGGCACCAAGCTCCCAACCCATCAATCCTCAGCCATTTTTCTCCATGCCAGAAGAGAGTTTCTGGACCAGGCATAAGGCTGGCTCTGGGCTGGTCTGCTCTGTATCCTCATTAAGCAGCACCATGTGCTAAGGTCAGAAAACTGCCAGCCTTGCCTGAATAAAGTCATGAGCTTGTTGGGGTAAAATTTACAACTGTCCTCAAATTCCTAGCTCAAATATTTGTCCAAGCAAAATACCACTTTTTAAAAAAATATATTTTTTGAGTTTGAGAAGTCCATGTAATTTCACTCTGTTTTCATCGATGCCTTTATTTAATTCTGGTAACAAAAGGGTAAACAATTAGAGACGAACGGTGTCAGAGGGGCTTTTAGCTGCAGGATCTGTAGCTCATAGGAAAGGCTGGATTTCTTGTGAGACTGTTCTGTTGAAAAGTTGCTGAAAAAAGATCCCTACTCCTGGGTGTTATTTCGAAAAATCGAAATTGCCCTTGCTGGGCCTCCACGGAGCTGGTGTGCCCAGGGTTGTAGAGGATGGAGATATGCCAAGACAGCGGAGCTCTGCCTGCTGCCTGGCAGATGATGGTGTCCCCCTGCAGTGGCATCCGCTGACCCAGTTATGGAGGTCATTAACAAGACACTGCATATCTCACCAGGCCATGTATTTTCCTGCAGGTCACTGCCTGCTTTTTCTCATGATTTAAACACTTTCATCGCTCTGTACAGGAGCTGTACTGCCAAGGGGAGTTGAGCCTTTGAAAAATCTTGTCCTTTCCTAGGCCACAGTGGTTTCGCTGGTTGTTTAATTTAGTTCTGTTGACCCCAGAAACCTCCAGGGTTACTTTAAGGAAACAAAAATGTGTGTTGGCTAGATGCAACAGAAGTAGGAAATACACTGGGTATTTATTCTCAGAACCTTATGTCTCTAGCAGTTAGAATTTATTCCTTATGCCTTGCGTGAGCCCAGCTACTAGAGTACAGCACACACATCGCAATTTATCTGTGCTACAAGCCATTCAAGCTGCTGTGAGGAGACCTTCTTGAATTGTGTTTTAAAGGGAAGAAAACCAGGACCCTGGATGGTAAAAAAAAATCTACTTCTACAACCACACTTTTTTCTGAGTCACTCACTGCTCTTTGTTTGCGTGAGGTGGAACATAACCATGAAAGCAGTCACTGCCAGAAAGGGGTAGACCCATAAAGAGACCTTAGAAAACAATGAATTAATTCAACATCTGAAATGCAGCAGAGTCTCAGTGAAGGCAAAGCGTCCGCATGGATATGTTAACAAGTGCCCTCTGCCTAGACGACGGGTCCCTGGATGAAGGGCCTTAAATCAAGGAAGTGATGGAGGAGATGCTAGAGAAGAAATGCTCACTCAGCACTCTGATCATAACTTCTGTTGACCTGCTCACTTTGCTAGATTACAAGATAAAGTCACGAGGGTTAAAATTAATCTGAATATAGCAACTCCATTAATACAAGTGTGATTTCAATTTGTTGAATGATGGCTTTGGCTGTGTTTATTGCAAGGTCTTAAAAATTCTTGGAAGATGAGTACTTAGAGAAATTAAATGCATTTCTGCATAGGATTTGTTTAACCACATCAAACATAGTATACAATGTACAACTGTGGGGCTCAGTTTTGATTAGAGATACAAGATTCCCCAATGCCGCTTCTGCAGCAGTGTGACATAGCTTTGCCTGGCTGTTCTAGTCCCTTTACTTGAGTGATTAAAAACAAGACCAGGCAAAGTAATGATTGTGGTCCAGGGAAAAATTCTGCATGGCTCATGAGTGTCTGCAAATGGACCTTTTAGGTCACTTCCATTTCAAAGTTCTTTAGCTTCTGTCATGATTCTCACAGGCATTTTTCAAACTATGTGTGACTCTACATAGATTTGCAATGGGTCCACATTGGAACGGAGCTGTATCTAAACCTGAGAATGCCCAGGTGAAGTGTGGATTCTATTCAATGTTATAGAAGGAGGGTTTGCTCCATCTCCAATTTACATGTCTTGAAGCCAGACCAGAACAAGTTTTGCTAGTTACGAACTTTTGCTCCATCTCTATGCATGTGGTACCCACCATGGCCACTGCACTTACTGATGTTTCCCAGCGCTGCAGATTCTGGATCTGTTCTCAGAAAGTGCCCATTTTCTCAGTGCTTCTGTTTGACCTGAAGTTTGTTTCAACAACAATGCCTCTAGAAAAACTCCAGCTGGAAACAACACAGTGATGGGAAGACAACCTTGTCTTTGTCCACTGTAAGGCGATACTGGAATGACACATCTATATCTGGGCTCTGGGCAAGATGGGGCATATTCTACTGATTGTGGTGGCATTTGCACCACTTACAACAGCACTTTGCTTGGGCTCCAGCCACCTGCACATGGTAATGAGGCCAGGTCCACTCACTTGAATGAACACTCCAAACCTGTGCAACACTATTAAATAGCTGCCTTGCACATGGAAAAAGCTTGATATGGATTATGATGCAAAGCAGCTTTGTCCAGCATTCCCTGTGATTGACCCCTTTTGACATAGGTCCTCCACGATATAGGTCGAAAAGCAAAAGCTGTCCAGGCAGCTCAGAGGTTGAATGGTGAGCCCCATAGAGGATGTATCCTTCTTATGAGCAAAGATGGGCCTGGGAACAGTGGTCTGTGCACAAGGTTCTCTCTTCACATGGTTTGCATGAGCTTAGCTGCAGCCCAAAATTGCACCTGAGCTGTGCAAAAAGCATCCTCTGCTTAGGAAGGTCTGGCTGTGGGATGTCCACCTGTGGTGGAGCTGTAACATGCTGGGGTATCTTCGTCCCTCCATGAACAAAAGCTTGGTTAACATTTTAGCCCCAAACAGGTTCAAGCTCTCCCTTGGAAAGAACTGCAGAGAGCTCCCCAACTGAGGTGAACCCAGTGCCCTGTTTGGGTGTGAGGATTTATGATGTGAAAATTTCCTCAGGTTTCTTTGTAGGATCTGTTTCCTTACAAGGTTGTCTTTCCCACAAACACTACCACCCCCTTCCCACAGGGGCCCATTAGGATTTTGAGGGATGTCTGGGGCCAATAGTGAAAAAGCTTGGTTGTGACTGTTCTTGTGGGAGGTAGAACAACTCTCTCCCACTCCATGCTGGGGTTTGGTTTGGCTTGTCAGCCTCACAGAGGCAGCCACTCAGCACTGGGGTCCATACTGGGAGCAAGATGAGATGGTCTTCAGATCGATAATGGTGCCTCAAGGGGAAAGGAGGGAGACTTTTTCTCTGCTTTTGCTCAGCTTCAAGCCATGGGCTTAAGTTATAGCGAGGGTATGGGAGCTAATTCACAGATGTGGGAGCAGCCAGGTAAGGTTGCCTTACAAGTGGTTGCCTGGGAGTGGTAACACAAGCATGTCAGGAGATATTCAACAAAAAGTTAGACGGTGCCTTCTCCAAAGGGCTTAGGCAAAGTCCCCACAGAACCTTCCCAAGTCAGCCATGGGATGCTTTGATTTGGCAGCCCGGGACCTCTCTCTGCCCAGCTTTGCATGCAGGAGTGCTGCTCATCCAGTGTTATTTACGGCGAGCGGCTGAGCGCCCAACCATCTGGAGCCCAGCCCCACTAATCTAGTCCTCTGCCAAAATAAATTGAACCTAATTGGTTGGAAAAGGAAGGGGGGGAGAGACAACAACAGCAAAATCAACAACAACAACAAATACCCCAACTCACCCCAACCCAATACTCAAACAAATCGTTAAGTATCATTTAAAGTCAAATTGCACCAACTGTCTGACTGAGGCTTGTCCAAATTCGGCCTTATCAGCATTCAGCACCACAGGATGGACAAGGAAACACAAAACCCAACTAAAAGCCAAGCAGGGGAGAGAGGTCTTGTTTACTCCAAGGTCGTTGATGCTCTTGTAGAGGACAGGAAAAATAGCTCTAACTGAGAAACATTCATTGAATATCTTTGCTTAATCTGACTAGAAAATGTCTGTCTTTCTGTCATTTCTGGTCTTTGTAGCCTGCATAGGAGCTTGCACCTCCTGGTGTTGGGATCATCACAGTGCTCGGGGTTGCAGAGCTGCGGGTGGGCTCTAGGCTTTGCTGCAGTCCTCTGTGAAAAAGCCAACATGCAGTCCTCCTCCTGGCCCATCCCTTCTTCCACAGAGTTGATCAGGACCATTCCTTAGAGCTCACTTTGGTACCAGGACATCCCCAGGCACTTCTCCACCTTGGGGTGATAGCAAGGAAGAAATTAGAGTGGCCAGAGCGCCTCCACCTCACTCAACAGTTTCCAGATGCCTTTGCTGGGTTTCTCAGACTACCTTGTCACCATGGGATCTCATCTTTTCCAGTGGCAGGTGCAGCGACATGGTTAACATCTACTTCATGTTTGTTCTCACCTCCTCCCTGGGGGAGGACTGTGTGCAATGGACTGTTCTGATTTGGTCTGTTTCCTCTGGATGTGTGTAGGTATGCAGATTTTTATATATGTATATGTGCAAATGCAGATACAGGCATAGATTTCCCAGCTCTCCCACTCAGATTAACAGTGGTAGGCAAACTGCCCTCTCCTCAGAAATAAGAGCGAGGTTCTTAGGCTGCACAACACCCCATTCCCAATGTATCCTGGCCCTGGATCTGTGTTTTAAAGAATATAGGCATGGGGAAAAATACGTCAATGTGTCTTACACCTGTCGGGTGGAGAACATGGTCTGGCAGAGTGGTTTGGAACTGTTTTCCTTCCTAGGCAGGATGCAGTTTCCAAAATGCCGTCGTTTCCCTCAAAAATATTTTTGCCAGAAGACATTCTCTTAGCCATAGAGGAGATGGTGCTGTAGTGCCAAAGAAGAGGTGTTGCCATGTGGGACCCCTCTCCTGGACACAATGTGTTTCCTGAAGCAGTTTTTATTCCCTGTTTCAAGGCTGTAGTTCAGCTGCAATGATGATGTTGGATATAGAGGAGTGTGTACCCACATCTGTCTGTCACCCTGCTGCAAAGGCTCCCTGCTCCCACACACACAACCCTGACTTGTGGGCTTCTTCTCTGAAGAGGTTATTATGCTTATAACCAGATGGGTACAGAGAGAGAAGTCCCAGATGAAAATTGCCAGAAATTATTTTGCAGCCTGTGATTTTCCCTAATCTTACTGCAGTGTCTCAGAGGTGATATAGATCTTCCGGACTCACCTAGGAGGAATATCACCTGGTATATCTCTTAGATGTTTAAACCAGCAGTACAGTAAGATAGAAATGCTTTGGATACTGTGATTTTTATTTATTTTTTCTGCATACAAGCCAGCGCTGCCTTCTAGGCAGGCTGTACATGGATAAAGATAAGCCACCTCACTAGACAGACAATTCCCCAGACACTGTTGACAAGATGAGAGATGTTTCAACTATGATTCCAAAAGATCTTGGACTGTTTTTCCCTCTCCAGTGAGGCTTATCCATTCCCCATCTGGAAATGTTTTCTTTCCTGCTCTCTGCGAGTCTCCTCCACAGAGCTGAGTTCTAGTTCTTGCTTTTCCATTTTCCTTGTCATTTTCTCTGCCATTATCCCAGACATAAAGGGCTTCCCAGTCCCCTGCTTGTCCAACATTTACAATCCACTCCAAAAAAGACTCCAGCTTCATCCTCAAATCAATGCTTTCCCTTGGAGCCCCTGTTCCTTGCAGGCAGCTCTTGCTGAACTCCATGCTAGTTAGATGCCTTCTCTTCATTTTCATCCCAAATGTTTTCACGCAGCAACTGATCCCCCATTTGTTCTAATGCCAACAGGATCTTTTAGCTTGGATAGGTCTTTTCCCACCCCAGCATTCATGCCTCTGGTGTATTTACAGACAACAAAGCTATGCCCTCTTCTCCTTAATTTCGCTAGACTAAACAAGCCGAAGTCTCTTGAATGTGGGTGAGAAACACATTCCAGAGACCTGCCAAACTTGGGACATGATGGGAATGGCTGCTGAGGGGCCTTCTGGGGCCCTGCAACGCGCTTACTGTATGTTGCTGGAAGCAGGTTACCTCTCTGACTGCCAGAGCAGTTTATCTTCCTCTATCCCCATCTCTGGGCAGTTCCTCCACCGTCTCCTGCTGGACAGTTCCCCGGCTCCGGCTGCGTTCGTTCTCCTCCAGCCCCAGGCTCACTCTTGGACATCCACCCACCCAGAAGTGCTGCGTCTGCCCCTGTGCCTAACCTCTCACATTGGATTTTTAGACAGAAAAGCTGTTTGTTTGAGCGAAAGCTGTATTTGCTGTCCAATTTGGAACTTTGTGGGTGGGCAGACTGAGGAGCCGCCTCTCCTTGCTTCCTTCCTCTTCCCTCCTTCCATTTGCTGTGGCCACCATAAAGCCTTGTGCAGCTGCTGCGTTTCATCCTTTCTGTTCTCTGAAGGAAAAGAGCTTTGTAATCAGTGGGGCTGGTCATTCCCTTGCACATACGGATTTGTTCGGCCAACACCAAGCAAATGCCTGGTGTTTGGGAGATATTTAAGCTGCTCTCATATTTTGATAAGGGCATATCCAAACAGGCTTCTGTGTACCCCATGTCCTGCAGATGTGAGCTGTGCCTAAGGCCACCCTTCCAGAGTGGAGGAGGTTGTATTTAAGAATTTTGAAGAGATAAAATTAAGGGATGGGGGAGAAAACAGATGTACGCTACAGGTGTCTTTGCCCGGACTCAGAATAGAAGTGCAGATGGAAGGTCTTGTTTTCCTTTTGCTCAGTGTGGTAAAGATGCTCAGCCTAGTGGGTTTCGCTTTTCTGAAGGCGCTTTCCAGCTCTCACAAAGGACGGCGGATATGGTTGACTGGGTTTGCAGCAGAGCAAGCGTGTGGTGCGGAAAGGTCTGGTTTCAAAGTACTGGTTTTTTTTTTAAACAGTGAAAGGATTACCATCAGACTTTGAGCAGAAATACACCTCACTTAGGAGACCACTGACCTCCCTGTAAAGACAAAGTTTCAGCCATTTCTAGTTGCAATGGTGTGGGTTGGGCTGCAGAGACCTGCCCAGCAGATGGCTGCCAGAAGCGTGGAGGAGCAGCTGTGGTCAGCTTTCTCTTTTTGTGATTTCCCCCTTTTCATTATGACTTCTTGACCAGGTTGCACCCCAGACCTGCAAGGCTCCTGCAGCAGCCTGCACAGAGAGCAACACGTTCATATCATGAAACCATACAGGGTGCTGCAACGAAACAGCCTTCCTGAGGGCTCTGCTTGAGCGTCTGGGTCTGTGCATACACATGCGGGTGTTTCAAAATGTGATCTAAGAGCAGAACAAGTTCTGCAGGACAGTTCATTAGGGCATAAAGAATGGGAAGGTAATAGTATAGAGATATTGAGTTTCAAACTTAGGACCACCTTGCTTCATTTCAAGAAAGCCTTGGGTGGGAACTGTCTATTGCAGCTGAATTTGTATTTGACAAAGAGTTACATTTAATTTCATACACCACATTGTTCCTGCATAGCACCCAAAGCACTTTACAGAGAGACAGCAAGCTGTTGAATCAGGTTTGAAGCCTGGAGCTGTATCCTTGAGACACGCTTTTTTTTTTTTTTTGTGATAACCTTGGCCTAGACTGTTTTAAAGTGGCATGAAACTCAGGTTGGTAATTTCTCTTCTCTAGCACAAAAGAGCTCTCTACAATAAAAGTTCAAGCTGTACCCAAGAAAGACAGAGCTCTGCCAGGCAGCTGATCCATGGCTGTGGGATTCCTCAGCCCATGATCCTTACCTTGAAATCAAGAACTAGACTCTGGGATTAAGATTATCCCAAGAAAATCCCTATTCTTTCTTGCCCACAGCCTTGGACTAAAGAAGACAAAGCCTCATTGTTGCCAAATGAAGAGCACAGAAATAACATGATGAGCAGGCTGGTGCGAGAGCCACGCAGTTGCGGATACGGGGCACTGACATCCCTGATGGCCATGGAGTGGTGGGGATCCTGGTCTCATGATCATTATTTGTGGTGTACAGGCAGCTTTCCGCAGTTTATGGAGAAGCCTGTTGTGCTCACAAATGGTTCAGAGCTGGAAGCCAGAGTCCTGTGCTGCTTCAGGGTGCAGCGGTGTAAACTAAATGGGTTTCTGGCACCTGCAATGTGCAAAACATGGCAGTTTCACTTCACAGTGGCTTGGGCAATCACTTTCCATTGCCTTACCTTTATGCCCGCTTGAGTTTTGCTTTCAGTTTAGGCTTCAGGCTCACCCAGATCTCTGAGGTGAAATGAGCTCAATAGAAAGTAGCATGAAAGAGGACACTATGCGGATTTCCTCCAGTCTGGGCCTGTGTTCTCTAGAAAGGCACACGAAACTTTGAAATTGGAGGCTGGTTCATGTTTTTAATAATATTGTAAACAAAAATATGAATCAAAACATTTACTGCCTTCCAACCCGTGATAAAAGAATTGACTTGAATGTATCCATGCGAATCTTTAAAGCCTCTGGCTTCTTCACTCTAAAGCTCCCATTGACTCCTCTGCATGGGCAATAAGACTGCTGTGACTTTTACTCCTGAGATGGAGTTGTTTTCAGTGTTTCTTCTTCTAGTTTTCAGTGTACCAGCAATCCATTTGTTCCTGTTGGAACCAGATGTTGGAACCCTGATAGCCTTAGGGGTGAAGTCTAAATTGAAGTAATAATTTATCTGCTCTGTGAATTCATTTCATCAATATTTGAAATGAATGGTCCGGCAAACCTCAGAGTCTCTTGCGGGCCTCCTACCACTCATCTTCTGTAGAAAATTTTGGAAATTCAGCTTGATAACTTTATATACTTGCCCTTTGCGTTTTCTCTCCCAGTTGCCTCTGACCTGCTATCTGTTGCACACTTCTTAATGGAGACCAGGTTGGAGTTCCAGGCTGGAACAATGTAATGTATCTGGTCTTTAGCAACACTGCTTCTTGACACATCATGGGTTCTAGAAGCAGTTTTTGGCCCTCTGACTGTTACACATATTCCTATATCACAACAACAGGCCCAGAGGGTGATGCAGTGGATAGGTGACAAGCTGTGCTGGTCACCCAGTTTTATTTGGGCTTTAGTGACTTTCAAGATAATTTAAATCCCTTCTGAGCAACCCTTCCATGTTCTGGGTGAAAGAGATTAAAACACAAGCTCCCACACACCTGGAGCTGACTTCTTGTTCTAATACCTTTTGAGCCCAGTGAGACAGTTCTTCTGTTTTGACTCAGAAGGAAAAGGATACTCTATTGAATCAGCAACACCACTTCCTTCCTTTGCAGTTCTACTTACCCCGCTCTTCTTGAGAGAACCAGTGAGAGCAGTCCTGAGGAAATTTGAAGGTGCACAGAAAATACATCAAAAGAGGTATAGGGTAAAACTCACTGGAGGGGGAAAGCAAGTTTAATCCTCTGCAGCTGGTATCTGTGATTGCCATGCTCTGTGCTAAGCAATGTAGCTTGGCTGGAATGGGTATCACTGAGCTTAGCATCCTCCCAATAGCTGATGAAATACATCATGTCACACTGCCAGGGCACGAACAGTGGCTGTGGGGGCTGCTGTGGAGAAAGTGTCTTTGACCCAAGCAAAAGGGAGCAGCTGCTCTTGCTAGACTGTGCCATCTAATGACTCTTGCGTTAGACACAGTTGCCTCAGGTTATTTGTCATGACCGGTCACAACAATGCCGTGGTGAGCAGTTGATATCCTTTCCCTGCTGCAAAAACCCTGGGCAGCAAGACCCATCCACCAGCTCTATTCTGCTGGCAGAATAATTAAAAGGTTTCCCTTTTTACAAGACCCACCATTTTATCATCTCAGGCTGTGCTGGCTGAGGGAGACCTGGAGTGGTGCAATCGTACATGTCAAGGCAGAGCGCAAGGGTGACAGCAGGTCTGAACTTCCCATCACATAACAGTGGTGGCAAGAGGTCCAGCTCTGTTGCCTTATGCTGCTTGCAGCTGGGAACTGCACATGGCCCCAGCTGTGGCTCCAGAAGGGTTACGTTTCAGGGTAGAGACTTGGTAACAGGATTTAATTTTTCCTTTTGCTTATTCTTTAGCACTTTGGCACCGTTCTGACTTGTTTTCTTCACCTCCTCTTTCCTTTTTCTCCTTTTTCATTAACCTCATTGAAGCCAGAGAGCTAAAAAGCTGGGTGAAATTTTTGCCCCAGGCTTTCAACATATAAGATGTGTTCGTGTATGTAAGTATGCATGTCTTCATATGCAGAGATGAGTCATTCTTACTCTTTCTCGTGTTATTTCCGGGAGGGGGAAGTGAGATTGTTTAATCCAAGGTAGGGGAATGCAACACAAACCTCCTGGCATGGGGATACAGTGTGCACAGAGGGTTTTCTGGTTCAGCAGAAGTGGCTGGAAGGGGTATCTTCTGCCTCTTCCCTAGTGGGAGGGTGGGTAAAGCCGCCCTGTGCCCCTGGTGCCTCGTCTGGTCAGACAACAGCAGGCATGTCTCATCTCCGTTCCCTCACTTTCTGTATGTCACTGTGGGCAGAGGCAAGACTCAGGGAGGAAACCACAAGTGGTCCAGGCTGCTTGCTGAGTCTCAGAAAACAGCAGAATGGGCTCCAGGTGCAGCTGGTTTGCTTTCTGAAGAACCTGGTGCATTGCTGTCTGTCCCTTGCCTGGGGAAACATCACCTCCTGCATGTTTACTGGGACACGCCACCTTCCCCTGGCCCATTTGCTGTTCTCCTTCCACCACCTTCTCCAGCAGAGACTGACCTTTTTTGTCACCTCGTTGTCCCTTCTTATTAAACCTACCTGGTGGCTGGCAGATTTAGGGCTGGCAAAAAGGTGCACACCCAATAAAATCTGACCCAGATTGTCACCCATGATTTGTATTGAAATCAAATGGGACTATTCCTGGTGCTCTCAGTTGTTTAATTCAGTGTAAGATGAATTTTTTTAATCATCTCCTTCAAGATCCTGGCTGGGGACAGTACCGTCTATATTATCATATATTAAACCAGAGCTGAGGTTGAAAATACACATCAGCAAAGCAGTCTGTCCACGGAGTAATTTATGGCTCATCCCATAGCATACACTGGTGCAAATCCTGTAAGAAGGTCTGTCCTGCACAAAAACCTGAACCTGGAGGATCATACAGTGCAGATAGAAATTTGATAAACTTTTTAGGCTAAGAACCATTGGTGCAAGCACTGTGAGAGTCAGAGAAGGGAAATCAAACCAGAATCTGGCCCAGAGCTTCAGTCATCACCCATCTCGCATGTCAGGAAGGGGAAGAGTGGTGCTCCTCTCTGCTGTGGCAGAGCTGGAAGCGGCATCCCCCTCTCTCAGGCAATCACATCGCACCCCTAGTTTTGTCACACGGCCACTCCATGTGCAGCGGGTGCCTCTGTGCTTTCTGCCTCTGCATAGTTTTTGCATCCCCGTGTTGCATGTCACCAGCACGGGCTGCTTTGGCTCTCCGGCTATGCTCCTCTTACCTCAGAGCCTTGCCCTCATTACGACATGTGTCGTGTTTAGAAATGTTTGCTCAACATTCAGGGCAGACACGCATCTTCTGTGGTGTCTTTTGGGACTTCTGTATTCTAGCGTGTTTTCTGCAAAGAGACAACATGCAGGTCACATTGTCCCCTCACACCTCCTTTCTTGCTCCTGTAGTTCAGGACCTTTCAAAAGCCATCGGCAGCTTCATCTTCCTACATGTTGCTTGTCATTTATTCAGAAGTGTCACAAGCAGAGACATATCTGAAGAGCTCTTAGGCATCATGAAGAAAATAAAGTCAACAAACAGCTCCACTGAAGTCTGAATTATATTTAATGCAGGCCTCCCTCCCCAGAGAAATGAAAGTTTCTTTGGAGGCAACTAGTGGTTGTTTCTGCCTACCGGGAGGAGGGAGCAGGCTGAAGTTTCCTCTGGGCATCAGTATAAGAGACATAAATAGGGTGAGAGGTACAAAAATAATGGTGCAGCAGGCACTTCAGTCTGAGGACAAACACCCCAGTTGCACCCCTCGCTGCAGTACTGGGAAGCACTGTGAACATCACGGTGACACCTATGACTGCCCAGGGCTGCTCCAGGGTCAGGCAGAGACTCTGCAGACCTATTACCAAGAGACCAAAGCCAGATGAGGACATCCCACTTCTATATTTTCCCAGAACAGGTCTATCTGTGGAGCACCATCTTGATGTCTTACCAGCAGCACTGGGACCTGCAGAGTGGGGTAACAGCCTGTGGTAGCACTCATGGCAAAGTACCCTAATGTAGGGAACCCATTGGTGGGACTCATGTGCCAGCTTTGCTNTTCGCGTTCCCTGGAGGTGTTTAAGTCACAAGTAGATGAGGTCCTGAGGGACATGGTTTAGTGTTCGGTGGGAATGGTTGGACTCAATGATCCGATGGGTCTCTTCCAACCCGGTGATTCTGTGATTTTGTGATTCTGTGACTCATGTGCCAGCTTTGCGGCATGCTATAGGTCTTTCTGAAGAAGAGGTTTGGCAGATCACAGTACGAGATGCAGAAGCTTTGATGCAGGGTGACCTAGGAAGGCGCATAAAGTGAGGACTTTTAGTCCCGGGGTTCTTTTTCCACTGACATGCGGAAGATTTTCATTAGTGTGGAGATGGACATTAATGGCTTTGTCATTTTTCATGTCATTCTGGAAAGTCCAGTTTACTTTCCCCTTAACTAGTGGAGCCTTTTCCAGGTGCACACAGATAGGACAAAGACATCATTTTCACTGAGTTATTTCCAAACAGCATTGGAATGTATCTTCAGAAGATTGACTGAGGAGATACAGGACCTTGACACGGTGGCCTGATGGAGCTCAGAGATCTCCTACTATTGTGGTAAGCCATGGCTGTGGTTTTTCTAGTCTTTGTGAGAGTTAAGGAGAGGTCAATGCAAACAAAGATGATAAGGACTCTCTCCATAGATGTTCTGAACATCGAGAGAGCCTGGGCTGATGCAACTGCACAAGAGCAGGCATAAGTTTTTGATGCATAGTGTTCCTCCTCTGAGCCTAGGGCCACGGTAAGAAATGCATATGTTTGTGCAGAAGGCCTTTATTAAAATGACCTCACCCATCTGTATACATTTTAATCATGTCAGTGAATGCCTGTTGTGTTTATTTTTAATACAGAGCTTGTTTTGATGTTACAATTGTGTGTGATGGTGTGTAGCCAATGGTGGTGACTCTCCATCTCACGCCTCAAATTCAGAGCTGAAAGTGAAAAGACACTTTGCATTACTTTAAAATACAAAAGGGAAGGTCCCTGGGCAAATTAGTCCTTCATTTCCATTCTAGACGGTAGTCAGCTGTCTGCTGCCTGGAGTCCACAGTGCATAAGTCGCTTTGGAGGTCACCTGAGGTTCCTTCTCCTGCTGGTAGAAAGGCAGGCAGACCTCTGGGGGAAGATTCACTTATACGCTGAACTTCAGTATGACCTCAAGGGTAAAACCTAGTCTTTGCCAGCCAAGACTCATACTCTAATACCCAGGTTTAACAGGGCTTTCCATTAGCCTCTGTGGTGCTGGAGTTATTTGTTACAGGAGCAGTTCCCACTAATTTTTCTTAAAGGAGAGGTGTGAAGGAAAAAAATCAAAAGCGAATAAAGATCATCAGAGATGTTCTCATCCAGTTCATGTGATGGTGCCTCAGGAAGACCAGGAATTTCTGACTTCAGCCTTGTGCTCTTTCCTTAAATTGTAGCATTGTCGCTAGGTCTGCAGATATCTCACAGTTTTGTAATGCATGACGTGTGCTGATGATAGACAGGCAAACCAGTGAGCTGAAGGCAAGCTGCCAGCCTTCCCTTCACTTTGAATGCCCTTGGCTGTCCCGAGACTCATTCCAAAACATTTAAATTACTTGTGTGCAGCGATGTGTTTTAATTAATGCAGAAGAAGGGGGCAGTAAAATACAGGTCCCTTCAGCGCTAACTTGGCCTTGTGGCTGAGGCACAGGTGCTAGAAAGCCAGGAGCGCCTGGATCTGCCTCTGCCTCATTGCAGAATGAGCAGTGCTGCAGTTCCACCAGCCTCAGTGGGGCTGACAGTGCTGAGCTACCTTTGCCAGGTGCCTGGGACACAGGGTACTGTGGGAAAGGTGAGTACAGTACACAGGTATTCATGACATCTTCTCAGTACTCTGTCTAGGAAACGAGCTCTGCAAAATAAACAGCAGGTTTATTATTAAACAGCGGGACCTGGAGATTGAAGCCTTCCTGTGACACACTTAGTGAAGTTTTAGTAGGTGGCAGAGGTTCCTAGGAAGTTCTTTGTCCAAAGCAGGGCAAGCAATAGCATCATACGAAGAAATTGCTGCTCCCATTGTACAGGTGGGAAACACAAGTGTCACATAGTTCTGTGACTTGCCCAGGAAACGTTGCATCCAATTAAGTCTTCCCACACGCTGTCTGGAGGCTCACATATGTACTTTACACCCAGACTATCTTTCATCAATGACCACCTCCTCCAAAAAACCTACATGGAGTCCCTGAGAAGGGGCTTTTCCGGGCCTATAATTTTCACTCAGGGCACAATGGGGAAAAAACAAGTGGAAAAAATTCTGGGTCATAAATAATGTAAAAGGAATGAGATGATTTTTTAAATTTTCAATGACACCACGTTATTAGGGATTACATGTGGACTCACTGGAGTGGCCCAATGTTACCACCTACATCCTAACCATGAACTCTTAATACAGTGAGGATATCTTGACAGTGTGAATATATTGTCCACTGCAATGCCAGTGATGTTTCCTTCTGAGGGACGCTGATATTTTAGGCAATGGCTCAGCCTGCAAAATGGTCGTGAGATCTGGTATTAGCTGACCTGGCCAGCCAGTGACCCTACTCCACTGGGAAATAAAAGGTCAAATTCTCAGCCAGTTTGCCATGGACTAGGGTATTTCTGTGAAAGATTTCCCTTTAGAAAGCCACGCTAACTAGACCTTCTAAGCTCCTCAGATACCTAGAATATGATCAGCAGCTACAAATAGCTTTGATTTTGTGTAAGTTTTATTGGGGAAATTTAAGCAGCACCTGCAATTAGTCAGCATGAGTCTTACCAGAGTGGTCAGTTCCTTAATTTAATGAGTATTAGAACAGTGAATCATTTCAAAGTGGAACTTTGTTCTATTGCTGCAGAAAGAAGAAATGACAGAGAGGAACAAAGAGAATGAGGAAATAGATGGTTTAGGCTTGAAAACAGAGCAATATGTTCCTGGAAGTACACTTTCGGCCCCTATGCAGGCCTGGCTCAAGCTGAGGGAGGAATCCTTGTCCGCAGTTGGCTTGTCTTTTCCTAACAAGGCTGGCCTGGCCTCATCTCTTCAGGACAAACCTCTGCAACACTTTAGGTACTGCGTAACACCACATGCCAGGCTGCACTGCACTCTAGAGCCATGCAAGGAGCATTTTCTGTGCATTTGCTTGTTATGTGAAAACACTAACAGGTTAAATACTTGCATAGAAATGTAATAATAATGATTAATATATTCTTACCCAGGCTCTTGCCATTTTTATGACATAATCAGTCCTTCTTTGAGACCATAGATGCTTTGCTTAAGCTGATAGATGCCTAGTCCTGCAGCTTGACTGGAGCCAGTAGGCAATGAAATAGTTGCACCCCTTGCAAGACGAAATCCACCCATGCTTGACCAGGTATATGCCTTCCAGAGTAATACAAGAAATGTAGCAACGAAACCTATAAAAAGGGGATCAAGTGGGGGAATGAGAAACCATTCCTTTCATGGGAAGCTCACCATGGTGAAACCAAATGGAAATGTTGTAAACTTTCATCTAGAATAAACAATCCAAATCAGCTGGAAGCATTTTCCATCACACTTGTTCCCAGGAATGGGCTTGCATCATTTTCTTGACACAAGGCTGCCAAAATCTGTAGCGACATACCAGAATCCTGATGATTAGCCAAGTTCTTAGCACACTTGTATGGCAAGAGATTTTTATTTATTGTTATTTTGCTGGTAGATTAAATATGGGAGGCAGGCAACACAAATACATATTTATTTGGGTAGAGGAGACTTTGGCTTTAGGGTAGAATTATGTGTTGTGTTAAGTGACAGCTTTCTGTTGGAGGACCTCAGACATAAAATAGCATTCTTAACCTCCCAGTACTGTCTGTGGCAGATGAGACATGTTCCATTTCTCAGATAGTCAAAAATTGGCCAGAGATATTATACACCGAATACTCTCAGAACCCCCTGAGTCGAGCCTGACTTGCTTCTCTGTGTTTCTGAGGACCCTGCTCCGTGTTTTCATGTTAGCTTTTGAAAACTGCCTGTGAGATTTGCAGTTAGTAAGCACTCTGATTGAGGAGTTAGCGTCACAGTAGGATCAGAGCTTAGAAGCTCTGTCTTTCTAACTGCTTTGCTACATGTCAGGTTATGTTTGGAAGCAGGGACACCATATCTTGCTGTCTGCACTGCGGAATTATTCTACTATGAGAAAATATGGTTTTGTTTTTCTTCAAAAATGTCATCTTCCATTTCACTTCCTTCCTTCAAGCACTGCCTAACCCATGTGTTTCGATGGCTGCCTACTCCTTACAGGAGCAACTCTTTCACCCACCTCATCTTTAACAGCTCTCCTGCAGGGCCTACTTCTTCTTTTCACCCTTCACTGCCTAAGCCAGCATCCTCCTGTTGTTCAAGGCAGCCTTTGTACACACTTCCTTTTTCTCTGAAACTCTAGGGACTCAAGAAGCATGAGCTCAGAAAAAAAAAAATCAAATATCAATGGTGTGGTTTCCCTTTCTCTCAGCCCTTTCTTCAGCATGGCTTCCTTTGGGAATCCTGTTCATAATTTCTTGCCATTTGTGACAGCATCCCAGGAACCGAGCTGCAACATAATACAACTGGGACTAAATTTGAATGGGAAGCCAGGTGCAGACAGGCACACTGGAGTGGAGAGGAAGGAAACAGGGAAAGTTCAGAAATAACTGGACATCCATCAAGGCCTTGCAAAGCCAACTGGCAGCTCCATCTTCCAGCGGGCTGTCTGAAAGCAGAGGTTTGTCTGAATCAGAAACTTCCATCCAAAACCACATCAGCTTTTAGAAGGGTCAGGTCCAGATCAGTTCCAGCTGGGCTCCAGGCTCTGATAAGAAAGTTCCTCCCCTAGGCCTCAAGAACATCTGAATCCTCAGGCAGACCCTAGTTTGACCTCTCCTGTCCAGGACATTCAGAATTTTTACCCAGTTACAAGGTCATTGGAGGACACCAACTCTTTTGGGACTGTCGCTTTCACTGTCCAGTGACATTTTCTTCCTTCAGGGATCTCTGTGAAGCATTTCTTCAGGATCGGAGGAGATTCACAGAAACTCAGCGGTGTTTAAGAAACAGAGACAAAAGAGGAGATCCTAGAGGTACTTCCTTTCTAAATAGCTCAGAGATTAGTAATGCTTTGCCATACCTGTAAATAGTTCATGTGCAGACACGAATGCCAATAAATGCTCTTGAAAGCTGCACCTCATTACCCCTTGTTTTCAAAGTGCATTTGTGATTTTTCAGCAATCACCTACCGAAGCCGAGAAAAAATAAAAAGATCCCTGACCTTTCACTGCTCTGATTTCCTAATAATCTGGACACCTTTAATCCTTGCCTGAGTCTGCAGGGCACAGTTGTGCAACACAGCCACAGTCCAGGAAGAGTCCTGGCACTGGAGAACAGCTGGACCTGGACCATGCTTGACATGCAGAAAAGCAAGAGAAGTGCGAAGAGGGAAGCACGTCTAGGGTCTCACAATAGCGTTAACTGTATTTCTGCAGTGTTTGGTGAATTGGTTGGTACATGGAAGGTTTTTGCTTGACACCAAAATGGCCATGCGGAGGGGCAGGCAAGTCAGGCATCGAACGCATGCACATTAATATTTGCTGTCACTAAGGTTGCAAAACAAAAGCAGACATATCATTTCAGGACTTGGCCTCCTTATCTCCACCTACCACAGCCTATAAAGCTGCAAAAGAAAACAGGACTAAATAGGAAAAAGCTTGAAGTGGAAACCTGAAGAGAAATGAAGCAGATACAGAAACATCAAATGCCAACACTCCTCCAGAATGGGATTTATGGTAATGGCAAAGTAGTTCTGTCCTTGTCTCAAAGCCTGACTTCAAGTCCTGCCCAACTGAGGCCAAAAGAAGTTAAAATTAAGGAGGCTTCTTTTGTGGTATGTCATATACTCTGTGATTATGGACACTCAAAAAGCTCATTCTACTAAAGACTCAAGGATGTGCACCCCACTGGAAAACTTCCTTGTTCAAAGCACATAATTCCAGTATGCAAAAACTTAATGACTGAGAAAAAAGAGGAAGACATTCCCCTTGTGGCTTAGTGGTAACAGAAGGGTTAATCATCTCCCAGCGCTTCTGACAGGACCACACTAAAGGCTATTTGAGTCCCAGCCTTCTCTGAGGCTGCAAGAGCTGTACAGCTGGGACAACCCCCACAGAAACAAAGTACCTGAAGAAATCCAGTATGCAGCATGAGAGACAAAGTGGCTCTGAAGTGCTTTTAATCTGTCGGAAACCTTGACTTTATTATAAAAACCTGAAGATTTTCTGTTTGGGAGACATGAGCATCTGCTTAGTGACTTCTCGGTGCAGGGGACAAGCAACTTGCTGGTGTCTTGCCAGGTAAGCAGCAAACAACATTAGGTCATTGCGAACAGTTTTCCTTGGGCTCCATCTGTCAGATAAGGACTGTATCACTGGCAAAATGTTTGTGATGACGAACTCTCCTTCATTTAAGGAAAGCCAAATGTGAAGCTCATTAAAGAGAGAACCTGAGATGCCCTCCCTAGACCAGCAGCAGCCGATTTGCTGCTGTCGGTTGGTTAATCTCTCATTAGCTCAGGTCAAAATGAACTGTGTGAAGAAGAAATGTCTCTGTCATGACATGTCAGACCTGTGGAGCCAACTGAATTCCAAGTACACAATCTGTTAGGGGCCACGAGGGTGGTTCTGGCTCCGAATTACCCACGGCTGATTATGTGTGAGTGACTGTGTGCCGTCAAGGCATGCTCTGCAGCCTTCTCTGGGCTCAGCCTTCAGGAGACATGCATTCATTACGGCCTCACCTTCACCAGCTTTGGAGCAGGCCCTCTTTTGTGGCCATTCAAATATGACTCTGTCAAGGAAGAAGCACAGTACCTCTAATAGTGGTGTAGATTAAGACAAGATTAAAAGAAAAGCTGTGATTCAGAGGAATGATGCCATGGAAAACGTCAAGAAAAATGAGGTGGGATGTGTAGTCATTAGCAAAGTGCTTTATTTATGGCTATTGGACACTGCTGTTGTGCCAAATATTGAATTTATTTGGTGCCGTGGATTTCTTCTTTAGAATTATATTATTGAATTGTTATTTGTTGCAATCTGCAATGACCATTCCCTTAGCTATTTTTACTTTTGCTCTGTATGTGTGTATCAGCCTGCAAAACCAGCCAAGTCTGTGGGGAGAGAGCACATTTCTAGTTGAGCTTTTTAAATGGCACAGCTGATTTTCTGAGTTGATTCGCTTCTCTCCTCTGTTTTGACTTTGTGCCTCACCTCTCAGGCTCCACCACAGTGGCTCCAAAACCTTTCCCTCTCAGTTATTAACGTTAAGCTGACAAGCTTTAAGAAAGGATTTTCAGGTGTCTTTATAAAGCTTGTGTTGGCTGCTAGGTGCTCCCAGGAGGCTGCAGATCCTGGAATCTTCCACCCTGGCAATCTGCCCAGCCCATTGCAACTGTGACCTTACCAAGATCTCAGTACTGGGATTGTGCAGCTGTTCAGAGGTCTCCAGACATAACAGCAAATGTTTTTTTCTCTCCGAGTCAGCCAGTTGCTGCTTTAGATGACGCAGTCTCCAACCCTTTAAGATTTTCCCACTGTTCCTTACCAGAACCATCATCAGAGTTGGTCCCCTTGAGATGGATTGACGAATGGAGCTTGGTGACTGTCACTTGTCTTTGGTTTGCTGATGCCAATTTTTTTGGCAGCTGATGTCCAAGGAAGACACATGGAGATGGCAGAATAAGGGAGAACTGAGACCTCCAGAGCTGATGATCAGATTAACAACCAGGTCTGCACATTGGCTATATTATACAGAAATCACACTGACCTCTTCTTTAACAGTAATGAAATCAGTTATGTGATACTGTGTGGATCCAAATTGCATTCAAGTATCTTTATGTTTCATAGGCTGCTGGATCACTGCAATAGTTGTGTGAAGCTGACAGTGGCTGCAGGACAGAAACAGCTCATGCCTGAGCCCTGCTCCCTCAAACCTTGCACTCCTCTGATGCACATTTGTGTGCTGGAGCACCCTGTAGCAACCCTAGAGCTCAGACTTCGGCTTGTCCTATCATATGAAGTCATATCAAGATTCACAGGTCTCCTCTCTTCCTCTCTTGTAGTGTGGTCGTAGAAAGAGCACTGGTCCTCACCAAAGCAAAGTAGGTGTTGCTTTTCAGTGAGATGCCCTTCATCAATCCCTATGGGAAGATTTTTCAGTTTAGCTCACAAGTACATCACATACTGTACACCCTATGCTGCTGTTTTGCTCTTTTGGTTTTGGGGTTTTTTTCCTGTGATCTAGAACACTCAAGCAGTAACCTGGCTGCCAAAGCAAGCTGAAACAGGCAACTCTTGGGACATTCAGGGCCGGGGTGGGGTAATGCTAAACCACCTCAGCAAGTAGGATACTGTCCTGACATAATTCCACATCCATCAGTTTTTAGCTCTTCCTTTTAATTCAGCGCTTGTGAGATGAAAAACACAAGTGCAGAGAAAGCTCTGTGGTGGCACCTCCCTTGTTCTGACCTTTCCTGCAGGTTTTATAGTGGCCCCGGGGGAGCAGCAGCCTGATGTGCACTCACTTGCCTTCAGCAAGGGGCATCACACCGCCACTGAGGTCCAAGGTGGAGGATGATGAAAGGCCCATCCTTCATATTTTGGATCTTCTCTTCATTTGTCCCTTACTAGGAGCTGCTCCCCGTGGTGGTGGAATCTAAAAAAAATCTGTCTCATCAGCTTTCTGACAAAATTAGGGTACTGGCTTCCCACCCAACACACACACCTGTAGGGTTGGGTGAAGAGGTTCCAGAGGAAGGTAAGATGCTGCTCTGTCAATCAGCATTTATGTGGCTGTTACATATTTCATGTCCCTTCCTCTGACTCTTCACCAGATCCTTCTGTGGACGCAAGGCAGCTAGTGGCTGGCTCTCCAGGCTGCCATCCATAGACCAGCTGAAGCATATGCACACACCTGCCTGCAGCCGGATGAAAATTAGACATGTCATCTAGTGCCAGAGACGGTTTCTTCAGCACCAGAAAAAAACCCCTAAAACTTCTTTAAGATATGCAGGAGTGCTTCCAGATTGCAAAATTAAAATCACTGCCTGGAATCACAGCATTCAAAGCAGGGAAATATCCCTTTAAGGAAACCCACTGGCAATATAACTAAAGGCCCTCAGGCCAAGCTGATCTTCAACATAATTCCACTGAATCAAGAGAAATACACCAGAGATTAGGTCTGGCCTGATAGTGAAAACCACAGGCAAGTGAGAATGATTCCCAGCTTCAAGCTGACCTGAAAAATGTAGTTAGGTTTTGCCCGTAAAAGAATATTTTCCTTAATAATAATAGACAAAATGAAATGTTAGTCGAAATTATTACAAGCATATGGGAATGAGAAGATCAATCTTGGATATAGTTTTTTTTCTTTGCAGTAGCTGTATCTCTGCTGTGTTCTTTAGTTGTTCTTTAATTCCAAAGTTTGTAACCTTCCTGCTGGGTCTTCTATTACCTGCCCTACATGTTCTTGGTTTGCTAGACTTGCAGCCTGTGTGATTTTGCTGATAATCCCAAATTTGCCACTGAATTTCTGTGGGGTTTTAGAGGGAATTTTTTTTTGCCCAGTATCCTCCAACTCCACTTGTATGGTTATATCACTAAGCGAACTGATCTCCAGACAGTGCTAAAGGCAAAATACCTGTTGTTATCTTCCTGGATCAGACCGTTGGCCCTCAGCATAATGCCTTGCAAGCACCAAGAAAGGACTCCAGTTACCACAAAGACAACTCTCTCAGGAGCAGAATCTGCATATGGGACTTGCTTCCTGAGAGAGGAGAAAGAATGACCACAGAATTAATCTCTTTCAAAGCTCTGTTCAAAACTCATTTCTTGCATTTAACTTGTTCTCAGCAAGTTCTGAACACACACCTGGAAATAAAGAGTGGAAACCCCAACTGCAGTTGTTCACAAACAACAAAAAAACCCAAACCAGGAGCAACTTTTCAACGTGCTGAAATGATCACTACCAACAAACTTGTGTAAAATAATCAAGTTACAGTACACTTACAGTACTGAAAAGGGAAAAACCAGAAAGGATATAAGCTTTTTGGATATGATTATCAGTTTTGGAGCAGTTACCAAGAACTCCCAGGTTTCTTCATTTTCTTTCTCACCCTCTTGTACCTTCCAAGAGGCAACAGGCCTTTAAATTTGTATTTATCTTCCTCAGTTTTGTAGTTCTCAGTCACAGAATCAATGGCTGTAAGGCACGGATGGAGACTCCCTCCTGAGCCCCAGCACTTCAGGGATCCCCGACTATCACTCCCTCACCTCTACGTTTAACTTGTGTTTGGCAAAGCACAACTTGATCTCAACCAGGCCTTCTGGAAGGACAGCCAGGTTGGATTTGACAACATCAGGAAACATGAAACCAATCGTGCCTCTGGAATTCATCCTAAAGATTAGGCATTTTCACTGATAAAATGCCTGCTGCTTTCTTACTTGAAATTACTGGGCTGTAGTATGCTTGTTATCGTCCTTTCCTGGGTTTAAAGACTTTTGTCCTACCACCATTTCTTCCTGGAGATGTTTACACATTGTAATGACATGATCTCTCCGTTAGTTTTTGATTGAATTTAGCAGATTGAACTCTTCTATCTCTCAATTTCCATTTTAAAATGCAGAAACCCACAATGGGGAAATTATTTGGCTGATTAAGACCATCTATAGAACCAGGACTGGTCCATACCTCAGTCTGCAGCTCCTCTCTTCATCCATCCAGAGCTCCTATGTGGCCCTTTAGATGTAATATCACACTGAAAATTCAGGTCGGGCTGCTTGTCCACTCTGGCTGCAGCACCCGACTCCCTGCTCTACTTCCCAGGACAGAGGTTCTCGCTCTGCACCAGTTGGTTGTATCACTGGCTCCTTGGCTTGCTGCCCCCACCTCTTCATTAGCCACCTCTCCACCTGTCTGGTTTCATCGGCAGGTTTTGGAAGCAGTCGTCGTGCATCATCTTCCAGATGGTTGAAAAAAGCATTGAGGAAGGCATTGAAAAATATTGGATGTCCTGTCAGGCCCCGAGGCTCTCCTCTGGGGACATGCCCTGAGCGACTCCCCATGGGCTGATCATTTGGAAAAGCTTTAAACTCACTGCTCCCTGAGTCACATACAGTGTGTGATATTGATATTGTACATTCTTACGTTTTAGAAGAATGTGCTAAGTCAACCACCTTGTCAAAATCAATCCCATCCACAGAGCTGCTTTTTCCAACCAAACTTATGTTTCCAAAGAACATAATTAGATTTGTCTGAAAAGACTGGTTTTCATTTACAAAAGCTGAACTGACTGTGGCAAATAATAGTCACAGCTTTTAACTCCACTCAGTTCAGTTCCCCAACAGCTTTTCCACAACTGCTTTCATCATATTGCGTAGTGCAGCTTTGCTTTACAACCTTGTCATGTGCTTATGATTTTGAAGATGATCTGCCATGCAGAGATGCCTAGGATGGAGTGTCCAAGTACCTTCAGGGGACAAGAACCTCTAGGGAAGATCTCGGGGTAAAAATTTCTGCTCTCCCATCACGCATGGGCCAGGTATTCGTCTGCACTCCCATGGTGCAGCTACTGTTTACATGCAGGAGTGGGGGAGTCTGTGCTAGGAATAGCATGGGATTTTTTCCTTTTATTAGCCACTTTTACCCCTTGTTAAGTGCTTTCAGAACCAGACTCAGGCTTTTTTTTTATTTTTGAAAGGCCATTTTTAGCTACTATGTCTTAAAGGAGGGAAGGAAAAAAGGAGTCTACTGAACTTCTTTTTAAAGAAGAAACCACGCACATGCACACTCTGTCACAGTTTGTTTGCTTCTCAGTATCTCACAAGATCCTCCCCGCTGTGATAACAGCATATCACTCCACTCCTCTTACCTACCATTATATAACAGCATCAGGGTGGTGGCTCTTTTGCTTTCTAGGCTGGGGTATGAGGAACAATAATGTCACAAAATTACCAGAGCTCAGAGCAGCAGACTTTGCAGTAACCCACCTGAACCTACATCTTGTTGCACTGTTTGGTTAGCTAGATTCTGTCTTAAGGAAGGCATTTAATGAAGGCTGGAGAAATGTTTCTTAAGAGGCTATCTGCCAGTGCTAAAAGACCCAGAATTTCCTCCTGGCTCTGATGTGGTTCTCATTGCTGTCAATTTTCCCTTCTGGCTGCCCTGATAAAGAGAGACTTTCAACTAGCAGCCTCTCTTCTTGAATTTCTAAGCATTTGCTGAGCAGTGTTAGGTTGAGGGACCAAACAGAGATGTACACCAGAGCGGATGGGATATGGTGGGTTTGTGGCCAAAGCACAAGGCTCTGAATAAGGAAACTATCAGAATCAACTTCAGGAGATGGGTCCAACCCACAAAGCTCAGTTCTGCATCTGCTTCTGCACCAAGCTCCATCTGCCCTGAAGCTTAGGTTTATTTGGTCTGTGGCTGCTGTGTGGAGATCACCTCTTCTTTCCTTGGAATTCCACAAAGCAAATGTTTACTAAAGGCATTACTGAGAGTGCCAGATTGCAAAGAGGGTTCAGTGCAAAATTAACCAGCTGAGTATCTTCCCAGTGGTGAAGGAGTTTGGACTCCATGGACAACACTTAGCTTGCAGGTGTCATGAGAACTTCTTTGGCTTGTCTACCAAGACATGCTGTGCACATCGAATCTGCACTTATCCACGTGCATCAAGCTGGAACTATCTACAAGGAATGATCACAAATTGCCTCCCTGTTGAACAGCACCACAAAAGATGCGCAGTATCTGATTCCCATATGGCAGTGTTAAAAACAGAAGGCAACATGTCTGGGAAAGTACCTGGGGCATACCTGAACAATAGAAATAATAGAGATGTAAGAGGAAGATAGATCCTTTCTGTTTTCCTGATATATGCGTGCCTTGTGATCACTTAAAAAACAAACAATTTTTTTTTCATGAAGCAGGAAACAGCCTCACTCAATAGAAACACAGTCAGAGTGCTAGACCAAAGTGGTCCGTATAGGAGCAAGGTCAGTAACACAAGCAATGTACCATCATTGAGGGACCCAAGGGTAGTGATATCTCTTCTTTTCTCTTTTTCCCTTCCTTTCCTTCTTACAAATGCTCTGAACCTAAGCTGCCTGCCACTACTTTCACCTTCCCTGGTGTTTAAGGCATGGGTGGACGAGGTGCTAAGGGACATGGTTTAGTGTTCGATAGGAATGGTTGGACTTGATGATCTGGTGGATCTCTTCCAACCTGGTTATTCTATGATTCTATGATACTTTTCCCCAGTTCAGGTTTATTGCTGCCATAAATAAAACTTTCTTTTTTAATCATCTGATGTCACCTTAATTTAGCCCAAGAGGATCACAGAACCTTTACAACCCCCTAGTTTTCCCTTACATATGTCGCAACACTGGGGACAGTTTTAATATGCGTATGTTTTATTTCAGGTCCTCTCAGGACAAGGTTTAAAGGACTAACATAAAGAGGTGGCTGCCTTGTCTCACACATTCCCAGAGCTCAACATCCTGCAGAGACCAAAGAGGGTGGATGTTTTCTGAGACACACTTCCAAACATCAGTGAGATGGAGATACCACCCCAACGAGCGGCAGGCAGCTTCATGCAAGCGTATCATCTTCTGTCTCTCTGGTCTCACTCCGCCTACATTTATTCCTCCTTTGCCTGATGGCACATCTCCCCCACATAATGGCATGTAAAATCTAATCTCTGCTGAAAGCTCTGCAGGGCAGGAACTCACACATTCAGATCCAAATAGGCTACTCATGCCTTTTTAATTTCACTGGATCAGAACAACAACAGCAAGGAAATAAAGTAACCGCCAAGGAATCAAGTCAGCGCAGCAAAACAGGTCTGTTCCCTGTTTTACAACTTACATCCACACTACCTCAATGGTACCAGGAAAGTCTTCTAGTCACAACTGGCAAATCTTTTCCAATTAAGTAGCTCAAAATGCTCTTAGCCACCAAGAATTACCAGGTATTGTCCGCTATTCCCAAAGCCATGTGGATTAGACTATCCCTCTGAAGTATGCCACAGCTCAAGAGTGGCTGGAGAGCCCCTCCACACCAGCTCAGGGTCTGAGAAGAGCAAGCCTGGGGCTGATGTACTCCCACACACATTTGCACCCCAGGCTGGCACTGTACTGTTCTCTGCAGCCATCAATCCTGCTGCCATCTGGATGACAGTTCTTGCACAAGACCCAGGCCATTACATAAGACCGGGGCTGTTTACAACTTCCCGCCCAGTGCATGTGTTCATCAGGATGGTTCATAGTCGCTCCTGGAGTAAACAAATGCAACTTCACCAGAAAGCGTGGGAGCCACACCTCTTTACTCCAGGTGTGCGTTTTGGCCCACTATCTGTTTCTCCATAGTGATTAGTGACTGGTATTCAAGACAATTGCTTAACAGGAATTGGGCTAGGTGGTTTATCTCCTCATTAGCTTGGTAATATCATTAATTAAGGTTATGTTAATGTACATGATGCCACAGCAGATGGGTGTTATCAGTGGCAACAACCTTCCAGGGTTTAGGCTTACAGTCTTCCTATCACAATGCACCAATTAGCATCCTGCCCAAGGTGGGGACCTGCCCTTTCCCCAAGCTGCTGCCAAGAGCCCGCTCCACAGTAAATGCATTTTGAGGCAGGTTCCAGAAAACCCCTCAAAAGTCCCTGTTCTCTCACCGATTCCTGTAGTCCAGGGGTTGAACCAGCTCAAAGTGGGGAAACAAGAAGTAAATGTGGAGTTTTGGCAGGACAAAGTAGGGGCATGGAGCCTGATCCCTCAGCTGTGCCCACCCCAAGAGCAGCAGCCCCACAGACCCCTGTGCTGTAGGTTAGATCCCCTACATAAAGCAGCTGCTCATTCAGCTGACTCTGCACTTTCATCTGAGAAAATTAGCATGTTATTGATAGACGTGGCGGACCTTGTGCCATGGCATTAATGGCACGGCTGGATAGTTTGGAGCAAACAGGCTTGCAGAGCTAGAAGGAATTAAGTCATCATGATGTTCCCTCTGGATTTAAATCATACACATCGCAAGATCCATGAATTTGTGAATTTTGAGGCTCCAGAAGTGAAGATCCAGTGTGTTTAGTCTGTCCTGCTCTCATGATTCTCTTTCACGTAGCAGAAAATGTGAAGGCCATATAGAATGTCTTCTTTTACTCCATTTGAGTCAAACACACCCTTAGGTCAAGTTCTGCCCTGGTTCTCTGCAGAAGTTGCAATGTATCTCAAAGACTCATAATACCTTCAATGCCCGCCAACAGTAGTGTCCTCTGGCCAGAAGAGGTTTTGAAAAGCAGTTCTTCACATGAATGCAGTTTTAGTTGTTTTCCTTGGTTGTTTGAGGTCACTGTTCCCCCACCCTTGTTAATAAAGATGTGATTAATGACTTTTGGCAAAGATGCTGCTTGAAAGAGCCAATGCTTTAGGAAAAACAAAACCAGTTTTCAGGTATTTTCCTTAAGGTTCATCTCAGAAACACACCGTTTCAAAGCATTTACAAAACACACTGATGCCCCTTCCACCCTGTCTCCATCCCCTGCAGACACATCACCATTCATCGCCTGCATAATTATATTCCATCTACCTGGAAGAAAGTTCTCACTGTGCCTTCAACTGGAAAGGTTCTCCCTCTGCACAGCGTGAAGCGCAAAGCAGTTATCACAGGGCATCCCAGGGTGACTGCGCTGTGGTAATGGCTTTGTGATTGCTCTCCCCAGACTGAGCAGTACCCAGAGCTCCTGCGTGAGGTCCCCCCAAGTCCCTTTTTAAATAAATCATACCAGTGGTACTCTGAGAGTGCTGGGCTCCTATTTTGAAAACTCTTCCTGCAAGCAGGGAGGCTCAGAAATCCCAGCGGTTAAAAGCAAGGCGGCAGAAGCTGAGAGTCTCACAGCTGGGCCCAGGGTGCTGCAGCAGGAATTTGGGGGAAAGCACAAAAAATCAGGGTGTTTATGAGAAGCGCAGTAGCAAATGTAACAATTTAAGCCATGTTGCCTCCACTGAGGGCCTTCTAGGCAGGCCTTGTTTGTCACAACTGCTTCATCTGACTTTGCTTTCCCGATCAGATGGTTTGTATCTTAATGTTGACTGGGTTTAGCCTGCACTATGGGAGCCAACATCACTTTTGAGAGGACCAGATAGGATGTCTGAGAGAGGGTAACTCCTGCTCAGGGACAGGGATAAGGATGAGGATGGGGATAGTGATAGGGATGCAGATGAAGATGCAGATGTGGATGTGAGTGAAGATGGAGATGCAGATTCACCGGGCCAGTGATGTTGCCTGAAGGCTTGTACATCGAGTACAAAATCCACATTGCAAATTAGCACCACAAGAGTCAAGACCAAAGCAGAGGTCAGCCCAGGACGGTGCAGGACTTGTGCTACCAATGTAAAGAATACATCAGCTCCTTAGCCCTCTAAGCTAGACCTCATCCTGCTGGAATTGAGCTCTGAGGATGTGAGCCAAACTGTTCAAAGAAAGCATGGCATGAGGCAGGGCTTATGTCAGACTCTGGGCACAGAACTGGGGATGACTCTGAGGTGCCTTGATCCAGGCATGAGCGTGTCATGCACCTCATGCTGTGCCCCACAGGGTGACTTTTGCAAGGGAACAGTTGTGTGGTTTTGCATGAGGAAAGGTTGTCTGCACTGTGAAACATGCTATACCGCCCCTCAGCCACTGCTTGGCAGAACTGGTGTTTTTCCAGTTGCAGGCAGCTCTACTGGAGAGATCCAATTTGGTTGAGCCTCTGACATTTTATAATCTATGGGAAAGAAAGAGGTGAGTGCTTCAATGTGAGCTCCTCTCCAAATCATTTAAATTAGGGGGCCACTTGGTGCAAGGGCTTACAGAAATTCCTCTTGCTGCTCACTTTCCCCTGCAGACACCAAAGTGGCATAAAGCACTGCTAAACTCCAGGCAAATGGCAGACATGGCTGAGAGCGTTGCCATCGGGCTTTTGGATTGTCCCAGTCCAAGCAGATGGTGAATTGGCAGCAATTACAACAAAATCCCCATCCATGTGCTGAAGCTTCCCCAGAATTGCTGTGGGTGGCTCTAATTATAACCTGTGTCCTACCACCTCCCCTTGCTGTGAGTAAGAAGGATCCAAGCTTTCTTGCTACTCTAGCTGCCTGCCCGTTAAGAGGTTGAGATTGCTGGTGGGATAAGGGCTTTCCATTTGTTTGTAGTACTGATGTCCTACTTGGCAACACGTGCCTCATTCCTTCAAGCCTACAAAGGGAAGAGCCCCGAGCAAAGCAGGTTTGCAGCTGGCTTTGCAACACGGTTGCTCTGCATTCCTGTAAATTTCCAGGTTCAAGTGCAGTTTGCTCTTCTTTGTTGACAAGCCAAGTGGACATCTTGGCCCCCCTCATCCTGCTGCCAAGCCTTTAGGAAAGTTGATGGGACCTGAGAAAAGCAGCAGCTCCAGGGGCAGGCACGGAGCCACAGCGAGACAAGTGGTTCAGTGACACCCGTGCCGATGAGGGCGACCAACAGCTGTTTCATCTACCATCCTCCAGGCTTCCAAAGCCCAAGGGAAGCTTGCTCTTGAGGTCTGAGGTGAAGGGGTAAGTACCGGTATAGATCCAAGTCCCCAGGGCTAGTCTGATTTATTTGGCAGTCCAACCAGTTGATACTTTCAGTCTTGGATTCAACAACACTTTTCTTTTTAGCATGTGGCTCATTCTTGGGTTCCCGTTACTTTATTCCACGTGGGTCTGGTGTTTCTTCATTGTTTCCCCATGTGCATGATTGACACGAGCAGGAAGGAAATGTGGAACTATAGAAACTGTTCTCTGTGCTGAGGAAAGGTGCCTCATATTATCTGAACCTGACCCCATTGTTTGCTCCTGCACTTGTGGGCACGTTCCCTACCGTGCACTGGATAGACCAGGGTATCCTCCAGCTTTGGGCAATGGTTACTAAACAAGGGTAAAGGGCTGACCCTATTCTCACTTGAGTCTGCAGGAGTTTCACCCCTGATTTGATCAGGATCGGAAACAGACCCCTAGCTAGACTGTATAAATAGAAGGATTTGATTTCAAGCAGATGGATATCAAGTTGTTCTGATTTTTTCCCCCTGATTTCATTAGTGAAGCGATTTGTGTTACAAGGAAAACTTGTTCTGAAGCTGTCATTATTTACCTGAAATGCATCTGCACTTTGAAGTAGGCAGAAACACAAGCAGAATGAAATTGCACATAAAACAGAAGTGGAGTGGCTTTTTCTACGATTTGAGACGGTTGGGTTCCCTCTACACTGGAATGCAAAATTAATGCCCTAAATTTAAACACTCGCTAGGCGAATTTTTTTTTTTTTTTGCATTCATGACTTGAGAATTAATTCGGTCGTAAAAAGAAATGCAACTGACACATTTGGCATGCAAAACAACCATTGTTTTTGCCAGGGGGTTTCATGTGCACGTGTGTATGTGTTTATCTGTAAAACAGCTCAAGAGCCTGGTTGGAAGTCTTGCACAATGGAACGCTGGCACTGGCTGCCCAGAAGAAGTTAACATCCATTTGTGGTCCTCATTTCCCTTATGGGTCATCCAGGTCCTGCCCTAAGGATCCACCCAGCTGTATCCAGTTACAAAGACTTCACATCATACAAGAACACTGCAGTCCTGAGCCATTAAATGAAATGATTGATCAACTGAACTGTCAGGCTAGTAACTTGTGTGAGCTCAGACACAGTGTGCAGCTTTGTGCATGCACCTTGTTTTGTTGTACTCCTTTCTTCCCAAATGAATGGTGTGATAAAAGCAGCAGCAGCAGCTTAGTGCAGAGCTCCTAAAAAAAATGTGTTTCCATCACAGCGCTTAGCTCATTGTTTCTGCTACTTCTCCTGTTGACTGCTTGCTCAGGAAGGTCATGTTCCTGGCAGTCAGGAACTCCTGCCTGCTCCCCACTGCTTTGCCACTAGGTTCCTAAATTCACACTTTGTATCTCCAGTGCCCCCTTCTCCCTCTATGTCAAAAGGATTTGTTTTCTACTTCTCTCACAGGGATGACTTTTAAATCCTCTGAAGGCTGCTTAGAGTTCCTCAGATGGCAGCAGAGAAACACACACTAGTAGAACTGGCAGGAGGTACAGGGATGCTGATTTGCCAGCTCTCACAAATCTAACTTTCCTAAGCTGTGCAATAAATTACACCACCTTACATCTTCTGGACACTGGAAGTTTGACTGAAATTCCCTTATATGCTGTACTGGAATAAAAGTGCCAGCAAACTCTGGTATGATAATATTTTCATTGCAATCATTTTGGACAGTCTTGGGGTGAATGGGATCTCACAGGGATGGAGATTTGCTTTCCTCTTCACTATTTTTTCCTGGTCCTGCTGTTTTCTCAGAGAAGAGACACGCAGGAGCAAACCCCTCAGGGCCCTGGGTGCTGCCACCTCCCAGGCAGGGTCCTTGTCCACCTCTCCTGCTTCTTGCAGATGGGTTGCATGGGCTTGTATTGAAGGGTGAGAGATGAGTCAGTCTCCATGCCTGGCTTCTGTTCTGTGTGTCTTCCTGAAAGCAAGCACTGAATTGCATAGCCCAATTTTGGTTTTGATTTTTTTTTTAATTTGCCCACCAGCTCCGGAACTGAAACCATCGATTCATTTCACTGAAGATCTTATTCTCAACTCTAATCAGCAATAGCTGTTTCGGCTGTCCTGGCTCCTTTGGGAACAAAGAAACCTCTTTGCAATGTGATAGAAGGTTTTTATTCAGAAAAAAGGTGAGAAGCTTCCCTTGACACTCCCTACTCATCTTTATGTCCCTTCTTGGGACACATTAACCCTGCAGTGATGTACTGAGGTGGAACAAGTGAGGGTTTACATGAGACAGGACTACCTGAACATGAGATCTCCCATTCTGAGACACACCATCTGATTGGTGAATTATTCTCATAATCTCCAACTGTGTCAATTTGAGATCTACTTCCAAGATCATGGGACCGTCTTGCCATCCATTTCCATAATCCTACGTCACATCAGCTATGCTGAGAGCATTGGAAAAGGGTGGACAGTGCAGGACGATGGCTGCAAGAAGGACCTCTGCTGTGTGTTGATCCTGCTGTGATATGTCAAATAGCAATGGTGCTGTCCAAGCTCCAGAAAAACAAATTCTCAGTATCTGTTCTCATATCTTTCATAACTGAAACAAAGTCCACTGAGATCAATGGAGTTTTCACACTGGCAACCACTAAGTTTGGGGTTCGGTTTCCCAAGATGAAAGTGTTAGGAAAAGGCAGGAAGGTTGTTTCAATCACCCTCTTTCATGGCAGATGCTTTGGAAATGATTATGTATTGTGTAAAGAAATATGACCTTCTGAATCTACTGAGGCTGTTTCTGAGCAAACCCAAAGCTCTTTTACATTTTTTTGGGCTGGGAAAAGTCTTAATGTACACAGAAATTAATTTACAAGCAATTTAATTTTCCTTTGTTCTGCGAGAACCATAGAAAGCAGAAAAGCCTGAGTCTACACTGGTTTTTGTACTTGTATGTTGGTCAAGAGTGTGTTTACCTTTAACTGCTGCAGGTAGAGTGATGGAGTGATAGGCAGGCAGAGCGATTCCCTAAGGTGAATGTAGCAATGGCTTTATTTGAGTATAATTTATCCCCATTCTCATAAAGGAATAAGTCCCACACATATAAACAGCTCTACAGCCTTACAATTCCAAGCATAGTAGGGAAGTTTCCTGCTTTCCTACACACAGACACAGGCTTACAATAAATGTTGAGGCACAAATCAACAAGCATCTCCTTGCTCCATACTGTGGGATGAGTTCAAAAGAAAGCAGTGGGATAGATGATTCAACTTTGACAGAAATCTCATTTGCAATGGCCTGGACAAACTCCTCTCCTCTCTTCTCCCATGTTATGTGCAACACTTTGTGAAAGGTTTCCAACTGACATCTAAGGGCTTGAGTCTACCTTCAGCTACCTCAGAGGATCATCTTACAAAATGTCGTCTTAGACTCACCATGAACTCAAGCCCTGGAAGTGCCAACCAACTCCTTCAGCAAAAATGTGTCACTGCATGTAGATTGATCTCAGCCACTCCAAAAGCTCACTTTGTATACACCCGTAAAACTCTTAGAAAGAACAATTCTGATGGATCTTCCTTTTCTGTTCCCAAGGGTGTCCCCTCTGATGCTTGTTTCAGTTTTATGCTTAATTTTTTCCTCTCGCTGATTTAAACTGCATAGCCCTTGGGAAAAGGAATCGTGACTCTTTTAAAGACAAGTGCTAAATCTAGCTGGGCTTTTTATCAAAGACAGTATCAGAGACAGTCTTGAATTTGCTTATCTCTTCCTTGTAGGGGAGGGCTGAAGGGTAGCTGTTGAAATTGCCTTTGACCACTCCATGCTGGAAATACCCTAGGTTTGAATAAAAAGCTAGGATTTTGATCTATCTGTACAGAAGGACAACCCAAAGCCCACCCACAAGTTCTCCACACTGTCTGTAAATAGCTGTGTGCTTGGCACTGAGTTTCAGGTGAGTTCCACTGCCTTTATGAGGAGTCCAGACTCTTTCTGCTGGTGTTGGGATGTGGCAGCGCAGGGTGAGAGCTGACCCCCTTCTCAGCCCAGTTTACCAGGATGCTCAGGAGCTTTTCCCTGTGCTTTCAGTCCCATCTAAAACTCAGTGATGTGGACAGAAAGCTAATAACATGGGAAGCGCTCTGGGCTTTGGACTCCTCTCTGCCTGGCTTTGCAGGGGTACCTTGAAGGGCTGTGTTGAGAGAGAGATTATAAAAAGCTATGTACATCAGCGAGGAACAAGCAAGGATGGGTTCAAAGCAAAGGGATACCACAGTTTATGTTCTCCCAACAGGAGGAGAGCTCCACTTCATCTTCCCACAGCCCTCAGTTTCACCACCTACGTGACTCTTTTGGGACAGCCTCCCCAATCCATCTGTATCCCAGGAAGGGCAGTTAAAATAATGCTCTTGCTCCCCACTACAGCATCTCCAGGCTTGGGATAGTGCCAAGCCCATTGCTGCTGAAAGGCCTCTGCATTACTGGCACATGGACTAGTCACCAAAATCAACATCCCTGTGTTCCTTTAGCGTGAATGTGCCTTTCTGATTGGCTTCCTGACCTAAAGTTAGGTTCCTGCTCTAGTTCCCAATCAAGAAACAGATATTCACCATGTGAACCATGGCGCTATGCAGTCAAAACAAACCAAAATAAAAGCGCCGTCTACTAACAGTGAGAAGGATTTGTTTGGTATAAATTACTTGCCAAATAATCCTGCACCTCAGATGCGTTTCAGAAAATCGTGACCTATTTCTGGATGACTTATCATGCCCACGTGTGGCAAAATTCCTCCAATAAATCAGTTGCGATGAATGATTTAAATGTTGCTGCTATTATTATTATTATTATTACTATTATTATTATTGGCCATCTTAAATGTGGATGAAAGATGAAAGTACTGAAACTTCTAATGCCTTCCTGCAGAGTCAATATTGTAGGACTGAAAGAGAGAAGAATGGATCAATTTTTAGTAAAACCCATGCTTTATGTAAAGCATCTGATTCAAAACCTATTTTCTGTGTAGCCTTATCTTGCAGACTGAAATAGTAGGCTGCATTCAAACTAGACTTTGAGCTCAGTGAAAAGGAAATGCTGATGAAAATCACGACTCAAACTCCCTTGCATCATTTAATTCTATTTGTTTTATTGGTGAGATACAACCTGGGCCCTGTTCCACCACTGTAGATGGAAACTCAGCAGAAGGCAAAAGGCCGGACTTAAACTTGACAGCCAAAGGCAGTCAAACCCAAAAGTGAGGAATTTGGACCTTATCAAAGACCACAGGGACTTCTGCAGGGGTAGATTTCACCTTAATGACCCCTTCAAGTGCAGCCCTGCAGAAAGGGATGAGTTTATGATTCTACGATTCTGTGATTCTATGATTCTAAAACAAACATCTATTACAGAGTTTAAGTTTTCCCAAGTGCAGCCCCTCTTTTAGCTTTGTGTTCACTCCAGGTGTTGGAGAGGAGCCACCCACAAAGTGCTGGGCAAAATCCATACCCCACTCCTCAGCACAGTGGATGCTGGGGTTCCCCTCTCTTCAAACCACCCATGCAGAATCATGACATCTTTCCTGGGTGCTCCAAGGGCTGTTGTTCACTTGCATGAGTTTTGGGTCTTGGTACCTCTGTAACAATTGAAACTTCTGAAAAACATTTCAGAAAATGGAAGGCTTTTGGTTAACAGGCCATCATCACCTGGGATAAATGAAGCTACAAGGCAAACTCTATGTGCAGCAAGTGTGCACACATGTTTGTGCCTACAAAGCTGTGGTGGCAGAAGCAGACATCTGCTGAAATCACTGTTCCTCTCTTATTTATGGTCTCTATATAGCTTCCCACTTTCTATTTATGAAATAAATATTTATAGGTATCAGGGAAGTGGTGACATGAACTCAACCTAAAATGCCTTATAGCAGGAAAGAGACAAAGTTCCTTGTTACGGCTGTTAGACAAACCCCATTTTTTTGGTCTGGTTCTGTTTCTCGCATGATTGGTGTCACGGTACTGGAGGCACTCCAGTCAAGGAAAGGCTGTCACCGTGCTATGCTGTGGAGCAGTAATGGTGAGATATTGCATCTTAGGAGAAAGGAGCACTGAGCAGTCGCAGCAAAAAGATACCTCTCTAGGGAAGCNAGTAATGGTGAGATATTGCATCTTAGGAGAAAGGAGCACTGAGCAGTCACAGCAAAAAGATACCTCTCTAGAGAAGCCAACATCAACACCTGAGAAGCCACACAACCATTGTAAAAGATGCCAGCCTACTATGCTTGATGAAACATGGATCAGTGTAATTGTTTCTTATGCTGCTGAAGTATATCAAAAAGCAACACAGAGACTCTAGGTATTGTATTACCACTGCACCCTTCAATGTCTGCAGCTAACAGCTCATCTTTATTTCCATGCTGACAGTACCAAGCAAGTTGATTTATTTTCTGTGCTGTCTTAAATATCACAGAAGATATGCATATCGCAGAATCTGAGGCACGGGAGACAGCAGATGAGGTAAACGCATGCTTAAACAAAACTGTCTTTTGATTCACTTTGGCTCACCTGAGTGCTTGCTAAGTGAAGCTCTTCAGAGAGCTCGTGAGCCAGCATCCACCTAGGGTCTTTGCATGTGGCAACAGTAATTTGCTGATGTGGCTCAGATAAGCCACAATTGCAATGATCATTTCCTACTCCCCTTCTTGAACTCTTTTGCCGTACACTTAACAAATATTGTTTTCAATCAAGAAATGTGTGTGATTAGCAGATTTAGATGGAAGATTGGTTTCATATTATTTGCCTTCTGGTCCTGAAGCTCTGTGGAAGACATGTTTTCAAGCTTTCTCTTCAACCACAAGGCTTAGAAACTGACTTTTCTGCTTTTTTTTTCTTAAAGAAAGCTGAGATTCTCATGTAATCACCTGCCTCCAGCATCTAGGGCTTAGCATACAAGACCAAATATGGTCTGAAGTGGAAACAATGAATGATCAGCTTTTCTCCCGTGAGCGGTCCCTTTGAAGGCTGAGTGTCTATACTCATGAGCAAAGTTGCATGTATGTATCAGAGCTTGCAGAAGCAGAACATGAAAAAAATAACCCACCTTAACTTAACCTAGAAATACAAAACTTGTATAAACTTTTTGTTTCATAGTTGGGGGAAATACCCTTTTTTTCCTAAATGAAACATATATCTAATATTTTTTTCCTTTCCTTTGTAAAATACCTGCTTAGATACAGACATTTTGTAAGCCTTACTGTTTTAAGTGTTTCCTTAAATGTTTCAGTAAATATTAAGAAAGCTTAAGGCAATAACAGAAGTCGATGACTTTTTAAAAGAGCTTGTTCCTTTCCCTCCCACAGTATGTTTTTTTTCAAAAAGAAGTCACATAACCTACATCTTTATCGGCTCCAGTCTGAATGTTTCTATTTATGGTTTTTGGTTATGAATGTTTTTTCCTTTGAAAAGGTCAGACCTCGCACATATACAATGGTGGAAAGCCCTGCTTATTAAAAAGCAGGCAGATGGATTTGTTAAAAAGAAGTCATTTCATAATGCAGCTGCTATGAAAGAAAGCTGCTTTAGCAGAAACATCCTCATGCTGCTTTATGAGAAAAACAGGTAAAGGAGTTCTGTTTTGCGGCTAAGTAATTTTTCCTTTCCCAGCCTCCATCCTCACATTCACAGCATGTTCTTTACCTCTATTTAAATGCTTTGTCCTACACCCACACAGACACACGCACAGGCTCGAATATGCACCACCGTACACACACATTCACACTAACTCACCCTGTTCTAAGCACCCCCACTGCCCTGGAAAGGCTGGAGGAGGTGATGGTGCATCATTTCAGCATCTCCTGCATGGACCAGCTGCCTCCAAACTGCTACCCAGGGCTTACCTGACACCAACTACAATCAGCTTCTCCTGACCAAACCAGAATGTGAGTGAGTGGCTTTGGTCAGTGCTAGGGAATTGGGTAGCTTGGGAGGTCAGTCCTGACCCTGCGACTGGGGTCTGCAGGGCAGGACCCCACCTGGCTGAGGCAGTTCCTCTTCAGGGTGACCTGGGACAGGGTGGGTGTTGACTCACAGATGGCTTTCGCCAGCACCCAGAGGAGCTGCGCTGCCCAGGACACTGTGTTGCTTCAGAGGATGAAATTGTTCAGGGTTTCAGACCTTGGCAACAGGACAACAGCAACCTGTAACCTCTTGCATGATGAACAATCAGCAGAGAAATCTCATTTAACAAAGGTGCAAAGGGGAGACCTTGATCTCTTTGTTCTAGCCCTGAGTGGGGAGCTTTTATTGGTTGAACAACAACCACTTTGTCCCATCATCCCAAAAGCCTCTCTCTCTCATTCTTCCTCTCTGAAGCACCCTAAGCAGTCCCCACACCTGCAGCACCCTGGGGTGCTGGAAAAAGTGCAGGTTGCCTCACATTTTGTAAAACCATGTGTTATTAACGAAGGTTTTTCTTGTGTTTTATGAAATCGTAAACAAACCTCCCTGCTCTTTTTAATTAAACTTTGAATATAACCACTTATTTCTAATTCCTGGCTACTTTGTACAGAAATGGCCCCCGTGCTCTGATTAATCTCTTCTGCTTTGAAGGAAGCGCCTGTGCAGAAGGGGATGAGGATGGGGTCACTGCTGAATGCATGAGGCATCCTTCCCCAACCTCCCAGGGCACATACCTCTCAGGGTCTAATTTCCAGGGGAACGTTGTGGCATGTTCACTCTGAAAGTCTTTACCTTCACCAGTTCCTGCTTAACAGCACCCCGAAACAATTTTTTCCCCCAGGTTTTTAAATTCAGGCATCAATCTATGTAGAAAATAATCTGCCCTATTAACATTTCCACCACTGCTGCCATCTGTCATGTCACTCCTGTGGGGAAGAAGGAGCATGGATTTGTTGTAAACCTCTCTTTCCCCACAGTGGGCTTAGTCCAGCACCTATGGCTTCTTCATCAGCTTCTTCTATCATGAAGTAATGCTCCAGGTCCCTCCTCCGTAATGCCCTCCCACACAGTGCCAGCTCTGCTCCCAGTCTCACTAGTTGCATGTGAAGTGACGGCAGTGGCAGGGTAACCAGGACTGATGGTCACAACCTGCTTCAGGGAGGCAATAGGTCTCATTATGCCCAGTAAGCACAATTGACCTCCCTGGAGATAGTTATATGGGTGGGTAACTCCATCCACCCTTCACATCTGCTTCTGAATCTGTCTCTACAAATGGCTCCACACACAAGGTTTAGATGGTCCCACATGTGCTCATCTCAAATACCTTGGTGAGGGGAACAGGGCACACAAAAGCTGCACTCCAGGACTCCCATCCCAAGAGCAGCAAAGCCCCCATCGCCATATGCAAGCAGAGCTAAGCAAAACTCTCTCAACCAAATGCCATCTCAACTTAGCTTTCAGAAGCAGAACCCAACAACCTTACCCGATACCAGTCAAGATCTTGATGGAATGATACGGCAACTTGCGCTTACCTGCAGCACAGTATTGATATCAGCAGATTATCACCTGCCAGTTTGCCACCTGCTTGCTCTGTAGCAATAAAACTCATGGGATTTAGAGCTTAGGTTGTGCATGGATATTTTGCCCCAGGTTGATTTTGAAATCTAACCCAACATCTGATGGGATCCTGTAGCAATCCTCAGTATAGCTGGGAGAAAAGCACTAGAGACAGGCAGAATATGTACATGGAAAGATGGTCTTGTCCAGGAGTCAAACCGAGTTTGGGATTTGGAAACAGAGAATGAAACATGGGCCTCCATGACATGTAGGAGTAGTGTTTATTTCTTTATCTGCAGTGAAATCAATAAAAAGGTTTAGTAGGACAACAGTTGAAAACCAAGAAAAAATAGTCTTTCCAGCTGACCTGCTATGCCACTTTCTTGACTGTTGTTTCAGAGATGAGCTCCTGATAGCTGTTCAACCCAATGCAACCTGGTTTTAGCTCACCTCACATGCCCTGTCCCACTCCCAACTCTCAGGCTACTGCAGAAGCATTAAATTACTGCCTTTGTAAAAGAGAGCATCTAATTGCACCACAGGGCTTGATGCATGTGAAAGGGGTTACATTAAATTACAAACCGCTGCTCTAAACTGCAATGTCTGCATGTGCACTAGGCTGCAAGGTACCCTGGCAAGAAAAGGCATGTTACAGATTTGTAAAGTACAGTGCACATTAGCCAACGTGGCCATTAAAACCATTATTTCAGTTGTGGAGGAAGATATTAAAATGATCATATCTTTTATAGTAACCATATTAATCCAAGAGGAAATCAATTTATGATGAGCATGGCGGCGGCCAACACTGAGATTGTCAAGCTCTTCCTCTCTGCAACACCACAAAGGAGATAGTTGTGCAGCCCCGCTCTGCTGTGCTCAGCAAGCACAGTCTCAAATATTTCCTTGTTCTGAGCATCCTTGGGACCTGATCCCCACCTGATGTCCCTCAGCATCATCCACATCACCACAGCTTGGTGTCCCAGAGTTCTCTGAGGATTAACATGCTGTGACCCACCAAGGTGCTGCTGAAAATTGCTCAGGTCTGGTGGAGAGAGGATTGTGCAGCAGTAGGGCCGGGAGAGGCTGGGAGTTGTGCAGTCTGGCAGGGTGTTACACCTGCCTGCCCAGCTGTGAGTGTGCAAACCAGGGGAAAGTGAAATAGCTCTGCCCACACAGTTGTCGTCGCAGAGGGCTTGAGGAGTGGGGAGGGCTTAGTAATACCGAGAACAAAGAAGTCTGCCTTAGTCAGATATTTTTAATGATCTCTCCCCACACAGGGCAGGAAATGAAACTGAGGTCCCAGTTGAGCCCCCGACTCGCACTTCTCCAGGGCAGCCCCCAGGCCCGCTGGTTCCACCATGCCAGTGCAGGGCAGTAAGTGAGACATTGTGCTTCAAGTCAGCACAACTAGGATGTTCTGAGCTGGGCTTCCACCCTGGCACCTGCCATCCTCCCCAGCCCCTTGTGGCCCTGTCCCCACTCACACCACCTGAGCTACCCATGGTGGGGTTGCCTGGGCAGGGAAGGGTAATGTGAGGGGGACCAACACTGGATTTTTGACCTGCCATCACATAACATAAGGTGATCTCTTCCTGGCCCTGCTGCCAGCCCAAATGGGACCTGCAGGGCCTAGTGAATCACTCAGTGACCAAACGCTTCAGGCCTTCAGGGACTCTGGAGCCAAGCTCATCCCTGGAAAATGGAGCTCCTTGAGGATCTGTGGCAGCGCTGATTTTATTGCTGTCATAGCAAAGTCTGGCCTCCTCTGATGTTCTGTTGCTGAGTGAATAGCATGTGACAGGCAGATTAGAGAGGCATCATCTGACCCCTGTGTGAATGCGGCCCTTTCTGAAGCAGAGTACAGGTGTCGCCTGATGTTTCACAGCAAGGACATCAAGCAGCTCAGAGCAGACACTGAAAGGAAAGGAGGGTGGAAAGCAGGAAACATTTGCTGCCTGCCGAGGCTCCCAGGTGGCAGAACAGTTCCAGTGCTTCAACTTTTACCAGCAGAGCTGCAGATCAGCAGTCTGCTTAGGAAATAACCATCCTCTGGCCACTGGGGCAGAGCGCAGGCTTTGTCCAGCCCTCTTCTGTGATTCAACTTGTAGCTACTGAGGGTGGGTGTCCCAAAAGTTTCATTAAGACATGGCAGTATGGTCACTTCAGGTGTGCGGGAGGGGAGATACCTGCAAGAAACCTAAGAAATACTGACACTCTGCTGTGGCAAATCCCAGCTTGCAGGACCCAGATGACCCAAAGGGAAAGATGAAGATGCTGCTGCTTTGAGTAGTTGAGTGTGGAGACTACAGAACAGACTCTGACCTTTGATTCCCAGGGAGCCCATTGAAAAGTGAAATCACTTGAGTTTGACTGGGATGAGGAGGATGTTGCATTGCATGTTCCCCCCCACCACCACCTCCCCCAGCTACTTCTTGATACGAGTTCCTATGGCAGTCATGAGAAGGGAGTGTCTTCACCTCCCATCCCTGTGCTGGACCTTCAGACAGATGTTCCCAGCCCCCCAGGTGAGACTGAGAGAGATGCTACTGCCACAGTCACTTCAGGGAAGAATTAAGGAATCACTCAGTCCTATTGTGCCTTGGCAGTTTTGTGGGGTCAGAGTAAATTTCTTCTATGTGCAAAACAGCTGGGCAGAAGGGACAGCTGGCAAGCAGATCAGGACCTTGAGTCTATTCCCTCTAACAAGGGCAACTCAAGGTAAGTGACCAAACAGCAGCACAGTCCTCCCTCCTGTTAGCCTGGTCTGCAGGTTTTGGTCAAAGATCTCTTTATTACTATTCTCCACTCCAATTAAAACATCCTACAGATTGTGGCTGGCAGCATCTCAATGGCATCCAGAACTAAAGCCTGTTAATAGAACACAATCAGCTAGGTTTAGGGTTTGAAGTAAGCCAAGAGGGGTAGGGAGCATTTGCCAACTGCAACGTGCCAAATCCTATGGTCTCCCCATTTTAATTCTGGCTGTTAATTGATTTCCAGTAACACCCCCTGGCCCCAAGTGACAATCAGAAGCCAGTGGTCAAAAACGCACATGGCTAGAGCAATGGGAGGCCCAGCTTCAGAGAGCTGTGTGGCCCCCAGGTCCAAAGAAGAGTGGCAGGGGCAGGGTGGTGGCCTGTGTCAATGGACTTTTGTCAATCCAACATGTTGGACTTTAGGATATAGTGCCCTCCTGCCAGTCAAATATTGCTCAGTTTTATCTAAAGCCTTCTGGGTATTTCACGCACTCTGGAAGGATTGTTTGGGCTGCTGGGGAATTCAGTCCTTACATGAAACGTTTGATCTACGTCAGCTATTTTCCAGTGATCACCCCCTCCATCCCTCACCTGCTTTAGTGTGGTGCTTTGTAGAAGGATTTTCACCAGCAGCAAAGCAACTGAGCAGCATTCCTCTGGGGTGCAAAGGAGGAATTAGAAATAAACAAAACACGTAGTTGCCTCATACACTAAGGAACAGCGTCTGACGCGATGGAAAGAGATCCGTGCTCATAAATCCCTGTGTGACAATTCAAGCTCAATAGTACTCAGAAAAAGAGATATTTCAGAGCTTCTGTGACAAGGGAGAGGGAAAGGGATCACAGCCCAATTCCCACATTAACTGGCTTACGGGGAAAGCATCCAGCATAGGGTCCAAGGATCAATCTTGTGAGGTCCATGGCAGGACCATAACCCTTTTGCTAAGTGAAATCCTGGCTATGGAGATTGAGGTGAGCGGCAACATTAAGTTGACAATATGTGAGCATTGCTGTGGAAGAATAAGAGATGGAGTGAGCAGGGGGTGCTCTGCTAAACTCTGCTTCTGGCAAATCAGCCCTACCTTGCAGCAATGCTAGGGACAGAGAGCAAAAGAAACCATCAAAGTGAAATGACCACTCTGATCTCCTCGTGCAAGCTGAAAGAAATACAACGTATGAACAAGGCACTGGTGAAAATAATGAGTGATTCACACCAGTCTGGAGGCTGTAGGATCCAGAAACATACTTTCCAGCCCAGCTCTAATGGCAAGTGAGTTTGACTTCAACAACTCACTCACTTCTAATGACCTATAGGTGTCATTAATGATTGAGCTAAGGACACATCTTAGGGACAGAAAAGCTTTATGTTGACAGGGGGTCTGTGTAATTGCTTCCTAGTTTTTGTTTTGTTTTGTGGTTTTTTCAGTTTTCCAAACGTGTATGTTTTCCTTATTGTTTCTGACACCTGTCAGCAAAAGCACAGCCTTGTGCATCTCCTGTCATCCCTGACCAATGCACAGGGAAACGGCCCTGCACGCTGTGTGGGAACCATGCCAGAAATTCCAAAGGTCAAGCAGGGAAAACAGATAATGCAAATAAATCATAGGCACAATGGAAGACTCTCCCTATAGAGACTGGTGGCCTTAACCTCATCCAAACCAACAAGAGTCAAAGGTTAATGCAGGTGTCACTTGAAAGGTAATTTTCTATTGATTTGCAAGTAGGTCCCTGACCTACTGACCTTTGTGCTACAGGAAATAAAAAGTACCCTGGAGCAACATATGTGCAGGCAAATGTATTATTTACTTTGGTAGTCCCTCTAGTATTTATAGGCCCAGGCAAGGCCAATATAGATAACCTGAGGAATGTGGTAGCCCTTGTAAAGATTTCTGCCTCATACTTAAATACCTGGGCAGCAAAATAGCAACCTTGATCATAATTTGACAGAAGAAAACCGCAAGGGCGCTGTCCGATTTCTACATGCTCTTAGAGGCAATAAAAAACACCCATAAATAATTTTCACACAATGCCTCAGGAGGTCCTTGCAAGGGTCAACTCAACATTTGCTGGACATGATTCACGTTGTGTGGGGATGTAAATCCATTCACTTCTGTGGAGCTGTTCCTGGTGTGCACAGTGGGAGGGGCTGGATGAACTGGATTCAGGAGCTCGCAGCAGTGTGGTGCTGCTGGTGGGAGCCACATTTTGGGTTAGCCTTGTCAAGCACCTCCAGAGACTCAGCTGTAAGCACCAGTCTCTCACTAGACCAGTTCCTGAGTCTGGACGCAGGAAGCAACAGCAAAACCTCCGTGACTTGGCCACAGATTGGGAACAGTGTAGTTGGAAATTTTGCTCCTGCTTCTTCAATAGGAAATCAGAGATTTTTTTTAATGAACAACTGAAAACCTCAAAAGGCTTAGAGCAGAGATTGCCGCAGCACTCCCTGGGGATTATAATTATGTCTTGCTCTCCTTCTGTGTGCAGAGCCATTGATGGTCCATGATTCACAGCTGATTGGAGAGGAGATAGCATGGAAGCCCGGCTCCCAGGAAGCAAGACAGGGCGTAGGGCTTCCACCCTGAGTAATGGCAGCAGATTTCCCAACTCTAAGAGATTTATGTTTACCAAAAAAAAAAGCTGAGTATTTTCAATGGCTGGAACAATGAAGTGGAAAGTGGTGGGGAAAAAAGGGATACATGATTTTTTTTTTACCACCTGCAGCATAAATGCAAGAGTCACCTGCATACCCTCAACTTGCTTCTCTTACCTTCAGCCAGGCGAGGCAATTAAGCACGTCAGGATCTACCACACTTCTCAGAGCTGCACTCAGCAGCCCGCCTGCTCCTGTCCATGGTGCCCCCATGCTGCCCTGGGTACTCCCTGCACTTGCTCAGCCTGTCCCCTTCCCTAGTGTCCTATGCAAAGGACGGGGCCACCTCTGTGGCCACCAGGAACTGGATCTGGGGTTGAATATGGCAAACAGAAAAGGAAATGCAGCTTTTCTTCAACAGGATTTCATAGCAGCTGGGAGGTGTTGAAGTGTGCAGAGTTGTTGCTGTCATGCCCTGGGTCCTCTGGGTACTGCAGAGAGAAAGGCTCATGGGTGGGGATGCTGAAGAGCCTCCGTAGCCTGCCGGGAAGCATCTGGATCAGGGCTCAATGGGTCTGCCAACTCCACGGGAATCCAGTTCTTATCCTCCCACAGAAAGACTCTCAGACATTTCTTTCTAGCTGTGATTCCCATACCCCACCCCTGCCCAATTCTCATTCCTGGTTCCTCTCCTTTTCCTTCCCACTCCCAGGGCCTTGATCTCTCTGCCAAACTGGGTCTCCTCCAGCAGGCTGCTAGCTGTCATCTTCTGCCCCATACGGCCTTCTGCCAGCAATACATCCAGGCCTGCCTCACAATTTGGGGCACAGAACCTGGCAATTGCACCTTGACCCACCCAAACAGGGAGTCTGTCGCAGCATGGGGACACCTTGCCCAGGTATGACTCAAGCTGCTCATTACCTGCCAGGTAGGCAGGGCATTATATACCCTGTGTGCTGGGTTGGCTTCCCAAGAGACCCAATTTCATACAAAGATTCCAGGGACAGTCTTGACACATCCTGGTAGTGGTTGCAGCTTCAATTCATCCGGTCCTTCTCCTACTCACTGAGGAAGACAAGCGCAACAGCTTGACGCTCCCATCTCCTTTTGCAAAGTACAGTTTCTCTCCCACCACCACAGACACCTCTGCTTTGTCTTGCTTTGACCTTGTTCTTGGTAGAAATCAGGTCACAGCTGAGGCACCTTTATGTTCCCTTCCATGGCAGTGGTGTCGTTCCTGAGATGCTAAATCATGTCTATGAT